>QMIH01002204.1:23054-33383 GCA_003987875.1 Clarias batrachus
TAATATAATATAATATAATATAATATATAACAAAAGAATTTAGTTCTTAAGGTGAAAATTAAGAACTAAATGAGGTGGGTGTTTGTATGCCGAGGTGCCACTGTGTACATAAATGACTGTTAATCTCAATACCTAACATTATGAAGACAAGGAGAAGAAAAAGAATAAGAAGGAAAGCATTTGAGGGGTCCAAGCACTTAAAAAAAAATAGCAATTCCAGATTTCAAGAGAAGAGGTAATAAATGAAGACACTTTTTTGGCTCAATGGTAAATCATATTTAATTAAGAAAAAATAAAGCAAACTGGATAGCATCAAAAGAAAAAAAATACTAATAGCTAAAAATGTTAAATTCCTGCATCTTTAATAAGAATCTCTCTCCAATAAAGCTAATTATGAAAAGTGATATTTGGTAGCTACTGGCGGAAAGTTAGCAATGTTACCCAGCGCATGTCTCACTCATATAAAGGACTGCTGACAGAGAGTGTAAACTTTAACCTGAGTACTTTAGCATCTAAACTTGGAGCTTTGAAAATGCCAACATGAGTGCTGAGTCATGGGAACTCTACCCTCGATCTTTAATACCAGAGCAAAGAATGGAAGGGAAAAGTGTTGCTTCTTTAGTGCTGGGGTGTTTCCCAACGTGCTTGAGCGGCTGAAGACAAATGTAAAGTGAAGCTAGCGCGAGACTGGTAGCATGCCCTTTATGACACAAACCAAGCTAGTCGCTTTGTTTCTTACAGGTTTAGAAAAATTCAGCTAAAAACAGGTTCCTGCTTCGTGTTCAAAGAATCAAATTCAATTAAATTCAGGTTTCATTCATGTCACACCATGTTTACATGTAAACTAAAAGTAAAGGGGTAAAAATACAATGTAGAGAAATTTGTGAGCTGTCGTACCGTATATAGTCAGGTATTAAGTCGTACAAGTGAGTTTCGTGCTATGGCCAGTAGAGGGCAGTAGGTGAAATGTATAAAATTCAGAAATTTGCCAAAAATCGTTTGATAAACATTTTATCTTCCTGATCAGTTTAAGTTGTAGCCCTTAAAGCTCAGATCATTTTAGCCATTATTTATTTTGCTGTTTTTTATTAAATGTATACAGGGCTCAGGACAGTGCAGTATAGAGTGACATGTCCTTTATTTCAGTACAAATTAGACGATATGATAACTAAACTAAATTTTAGTTCATGTCTCCAGACAAGACACAATGCGAAAAATTAGAAACTGGGTAAAAAGGCAAAGAAACAGCATAAATACACAACACATGTTTCTATGGTTGTTTTTCAAAAGCTTATTTTGAGAGTTCTCCATTTCTGCGACGTCATTCCCATAGTCCGGTAGTGGTAAATATACACGTTACAAAAGTAATGATAACTTTTGTTCTACCTGAAACATCCGAAACCCAAATTCACAGATTGCAGTCTGAAGCCTCGCCGTTAACACACACCAGAAAGGCATCTACTGTATATAAGCACATATATATCGTTTACATCGTCATTGACCTGTGCTGAGTTGCCGGAAGGCATCTGTGCCACGTAGTTTTAAGGGTTAAATCACTTTACTGAAGTTGTGATAGAAACAACATGCATTTTTTTTTGTTTGCTTCATTATAACCAAAAACTGATGGCAAAAATAATTCCGGGCTAGCTGAGAACTCCTGGTGTCAAAGTGAGTCTGAGGGTTCCCTCTTTCTTACTGTGTTATCGAGTACTCATTAAAGAAGTCTAAAAATATTAGGATTTCATCTGTTTTCTGCGGCACTCCTGTCCATATCTCTGGAGCCAGACATACTGTAGTACAGTAATCATGTAGCTATCATAATGAAGATTACTGAATCAGGAATCTGAAAATATGCATAACTCAAAGTCATACAAAATTGACTGACTGAATGTCTGATTTTATTTGACGGGTCACATTTAAATTAGACTTTACAAAGAAAATCTAGAAACCTATAGAACAAAAATATACAGTAGAGAAGGCTGAGCGGCAGCATCAGGTAGTCTTCATGATTGTCAAGTTTGCTAGAAATTGTCTGTTTAATATAATAAGAATGCCTGTATATAATTTCTTATTTTTAAAAAAGTTGCTAAAAAAGTTGTTTAGCTGTAGTTTCGACAATGCTAACATTTTTATTACAGTAAAAACATTGCACTCTTTTACTTACTAGTTAGCTTTGCCACCATGCTAATGACTAGATTTTATTTATTTTTTTCTCATGAACTTAACAAATTCAGTCATTAAAATGATTCTAATGCACTTTCAAGCATGTAAATAAGGAAAATGAATCAGTTTGAGAGCTAGCGACATCCAATTAATAGCACGCAGCGCTGTCCCAAGAACATCAGACGTCTTGTCAGTGTTTCCCGGCTAATTGTACTCTTTGTACAAATGTGTCTTCATCATGTTCCCACATTAAGACAGTTGGACATGACCACATGCGCAAACACACACACACACACACACACACACACACACACACACACACACACACACACACACACGCCACAGACCTTCTCACTTTTGCACGGAGTGAGCGGCTAAGCCCCGCGTCGTGAATGAGCACAGCTTGCTCTGTCAAAAATCCTGTCAATCCTCAACACTCGCGACAAGCCATCTCCCACACGCTTGTGCACTCTCACACACACACAAAATCTGATTCCATAAAGGCACATCAGATGCCATCTTAACCAGCACAGCCCCACGGTAATTAAGCCTCGCTCGAGCACAACATGATGATATGAAATACTCGATATGGCAGCAAAAGTTCAGTTGCTATGCAGGAAATTCACCTTGACTGCCAGCGGAGGAATTTTAAACTCTACCTGTCTTACGGTTAAGGCCCTTATTGTGCTCAAGGTTATGATTTTGCTGATAGATGACAGCTCTGGTGAACAACTAATCACAAAGTATGACCATGGTTCAATGGTGAGCCTGCAGCGCTGGGTGCTGACCACTAGGGGGCCTTTGATGAGTATCGAGTTACACAGTATGATTAGTACGACTGGTTATTATGCTAAACCAGATAGCATTGAGTTAATCAAACACAAGTGACTGAGTTTAGATTTAAAGGAAAAACATTTTTTTTTCGGTTGTTTTTTGTGTGTGAATTTGAAACCAGTGGTCTGTTAAGGTCCTAACGTAAGCTAGAAAAACAAAAAAACAAACAAAAACAAAAAAACATGCAAATTGGAGATGACTGTAAAACCTCCATGCTGAGTGGGTAATTTTTTTTGTTTGGTAGGTCATTAAATGCTAGCGAATATTAGTCGTAGCCAGTTTTTCACAGTTGCTAGGGAAGTTACAGAGTTCAGAGCTCGTAAATCTGTACAATGCTCTTAGAATTTTCTAGAGGTCCTAATGGATTAGATTAAAAATAGACTTTGGACTAAAACAGGCTTTAAAAAAAATCAGCCTCCTCAACATGCTGCCCTTGCTGCTGTTAGGGTACGACGTGTTGCTTATAGCGTAAATGAATTGGTTCGCTACACGATAAAATGGTTTACTAAATATTCGGAACCACTGGTGGATCAGTGGTCGGTTTCACGCCTGCCATGCACAGAGCTCAGGTTCAGTTCCCACCCAATGCCCAAACCCCAGGCCCTGGATTCAGTTCTGGTTCCAAGCCCGGATAAAATGGACGGGCATAAAACCTGTGCCAAGCTGAAAGACTAACAACAACTTAATATTCCGATGAATCTGAACCTACCGTAACTGGGATACCACTTAAGAGTGAAAGTATGAATGTTACCCAGCTAACAATCTCGCGCGCCATGGCTTGATTGTTTCTCCGCCCACCGTTTAAGATGACTCGAGTCAAATGATCTAATCCGCCTTTGATTCATCATTTACGATCAGTTTGTTAGCCGCCATCTCTAATTAAAAATATTCTCCTCTGAATCAAGCTGCCGTACTCCGAAGGCTTCCCTATACCCCAGATAAAAACTTAAGAGAAAAACCGATGCGCCTCGAGACCGTCCAAATTCAAAAGAAAAGAAAAAAAAAGAGCTTTGATCGTGAGCACTTTGAAAAAAAGTTCAGTCGGGCTGCGGCTTTGGCAGGAGATGAAAAAAGCAGCCCGAGTTTCTCAGCCGCCTTCTTTCATATTACGGGACAAAAGAAGAAAAAGAGTTGAGGGGGGAAAAAAAAAGAGAGTGAGATGCGATGAGCAGAAACTATGAAAATGACTCGCTCGCATGAAGACCCTGAGAGCGAGCCCCTCCTTCAGCTTTCTAGCGGTGATTTCAGAGCCCTGAGCGTAAGCCCCAAACCCTGAACCCTTTGTAGTTTCAGAGGGATTATGGGTAAGCTTGTGTCTAGCTCTTCTCATGAAGAGAACTTAACGAAGTACGGAATTGATGGAAGAAGTTGTCAGGTCCAACATGCTGCTGAACTTTGTGCGTAGCTGATTAGCTAGCATAGATATGTTTATTGAGGTTTTGGAAATGAACAGAATCACTCTCGCGAGCGTAGAAAATTTTTGGTTTTCAGAACGTTGGGACGATGTTGATATTGGGTTGTTTTTGAAAGGTAGAATGGATTTTGCTCATATGGTGATGGTATGGTAATAGTCCTGAAAGAACCGCGTCTGTCTTTAGCGCGTATATGATTCCTCCCGTCGGTAGATCCGATTCGAGCGGATTAGGATTGGAAGTCATTCTGCGAGTAGAATAATGGGAAGTTGGACAGAGTGTGATGGCGTCGTGTATCGTCAGCTATTCGAGCCATCTGTTCTTTAATCGAGTCAGCAGGAGAAAGATGAAGTGATGGACACGGGCACTGCGCAACCCTGGCACAGTTTGCCCTTTGTAAGACACATCATCTTCATCCTCTGCAAAAAAAGAAGTTATTCATGCTCACAAGAAGAACTCTGTGATCTTTGGCAAAAGAAAAAAAAAAAAAAAAAAAAGAAGAAGAAGATCAGAACTCTGTGATCTTCTTCGATGAAATATTCTGTTTGACTTAGTAAAAGATTCGCAGCTAGTACATCAAATCAATCTGAGGATCATTTCTATGTCTATTTGATCTCTCGCTTTCTCTCGCTCTGAAACTCTAAATATACATCTCACATACCGGAGAAAAGTTAAATGAATCACCGGTTTGATTCTCCCAGATTTTCCGGACCTCGTGCAGATCGGGTCGGTTGTGCGCTTGGTTAGCTTGCGCTAAAGGTCAAAACGGGACGTGGTACCTCGGAGAGAGAGACGAACAATTTAATGAAATGTCAGCGATCTGCCATCGCCTGCCACTGTATCCTCTTAATAAAAGCCTGTCTGGATGATTTTAGAGTTCGCTTTTTCAGAATGAAAAATAAACAAGACCCCTATTAGCTAGCTCTCATGAGGAAAGGCTAACAGCGTTAGCAGCGTCCGGGCTCGCATCCTGTTCATCACTTAATAACCCTGGAAGTGCACAGATTGTTCGGAGGAGCTCAGACGCATCAATCATGCTAAACTTTGACAGCAAATGGCGCTTTCGTCCTCTGCGGTTCTGGACCGAGTCCCCGGGGCCAGCCGTCTGTTCTGCGGCTAACACTAACGGCCGGGGTTGCGACGCCGCTGGCTGACGCTCTGCACATGCTATAAAGCGACCTGCCAGTCATGCGAGCGCTATAGGGAAAAAGGAACATGGCAAAATGATGAAATATACAACACGCGGCAGCTGTCGAGATATAACACGCCTCTGCTCGCGTTCCCCACTGAAAATCTAGTTGCTGGAGACTTTCTATGTATGTACCGTACTCCTTCCTCTCCTCCGAAGGTGTGGTTAATGTGAGACGCTAACGAGTTCCTGCGATTTTATTTATAGATTACACTTCAGACTTTTTTTTTTTTTCCATCTTATTTTAAACGTGCCTCGATTTAATGAACGTTTAGTACAAATTCTGCCGTTTAAATCCAGAAGATAAATAAGACCAGCCATTCAATTAGGACAAAAGTAATGGCGCCCTATTAATAGTCACAGAGATTTGCGTGTTTCTATGGTAGCAGGAGAGAGGCAATAACGATGACAGAATGTGACATGTTTTACATTTTCGTTTTTCTTACAATTTTTTTTTTTTTTTTTTTCCCCTGGCATGTCATTAAAGCAAGCAGGCATTTAAGACAAGGTGGGGAAAAAAAATCTATCTTCTTTTTACATTTAAAAATGAATCATGCACAATCAATCTAACCAAAGGAAACAAATGAAAAGGTCAGTTTTGATTTTAGTTGGTCTGAAATCAGGAAAAACAACAGTGAAAAATGTAGCCTTTATTTGTTTATATTGTTTTTCAGCATGATTTTGAGCTTTTTGTTTTATTAAGTTTTGGCACTATGTGAAGTTGCTAAGTCCTGCAGGAACAGGAAATCGGCGTCTCCATAAAGCTGGTGGACTCTGCGTTAACTTCGGACTAACACCAACAGATGACATGGCAGCACAAGATATCACAGACTGTGGACACTTTACACTGGACTTGGATTGTGTGCCTCGTCATTCTTCTTCCAGAATCTGGGAGAATGATTTCTAAATGAAATACAAACTTCACTCTCATATGAAAAAGGGGACTTTGGACCAACGAACAACTGTCCAGTTCTTTTTCTCCTCAGCCCAGGAAAGACGCTCCTGACATTGTCCCTGGTTCAGAAGTGGCTTGATACTAAAAATGCATACTAAAAAAGTTGTAGTTGATTTCCTGAAGACGTCTGTGCTCAGGAATATATGAGCATACAAATTTTTTTTTTTTGTGCACTGTCTTGTACGGATCTTCAACAGGAAACAGAAAATACAGTACACACATTTTGGGCTCAATCCTTATCAGACGTGGCTCAAACCTGCTGAACAAGCATGTATAAATTAGTTAGGACAGCACAGGTGGGCTGGAGTCCAGAAATGGATGAGGAGATGTTTTAAGAAGAAGAGAAGGATTACATGAAGAGAGTGGAGAGGAAACAAGAAGAAAGAGGTGTTTCCTTGGGGCGCGTGCGGAATGAAATGTGCACAGGTGGAAAGAAGAGGAAGAGAGCTGGGATACACACACACACACACACGCGCACACACACACTGCATAAAACACAGGCAGTATAAAATATTTATTACACGAAATGCTGAGACTTTGAAATTTGTGAAGAGCTTGATTTGCAGATGTTCAGAAAGAAAGAAATCAACATCGATGAAATGCTGATTTTATTATTAGAATATTTAAAAGACGACATCATATACTAGGAAAATTATTTCTGTTGACATGAAATGAGCAAATGTCCCAAACAAATACAATACATAAACATCCTCATCAACCCACGCTGGACACGTCCCAAATCACAGACTCGTTTCATTAGATATTCGACCTAAACAGCGTCACCCTGGAAGTGTCCGGATTCACACACCCTCTCTTATTCTAGTACACTACAGTATATCACTGCACATAAGGGCATGTCCCAAACTGCATTGCATATTCACTGTATACTGTAGTACACATACAAATCCCCACACAATCGCTAGTCCCAGGTCATTAAACACGGACGCTACAGTACAACCGAGCAATGCTTTGTTTCCAGCCTGAAGCGCACTAGGTAGTGAACAATATGCTATTATGCACAGAGCAAAGCTAAGGACACTACAGAGATGGTGTTGAAAAAAGAAAATCACATCTATCATAGTTAAGCCTATTTTTATGTTTTGCAGAGTTTTTTTTTTTTTTTCATGCTATCCAAACAGAGCGGCTTTTTTTGCGTTCAGAGGAAAAACAAACCCATTTAATCAAGTGGTGCTGTTGAGGGAGAGAAAAAAAAAAAAGAAAAGAGGAAAACAATAGAAAAAGAAACGTAATGACTCGCACAAAAAGGGACTGTAGTCCTTATCTTCATCCATCAACACATCCGTTTGCATCCGAGACTATTTTTAGAAGTTGGAAGAAAATGGCTTGGAGCGTTTTTTAAAAGTTTTCTTTTTCAATTTTTTCTTTTCTTTTCTTTTTTTTTTTCTCTTTTCTTTAGTGCAGTGTCCTTGGACAAATAACAAGGCGACGCTGAAGTGCGTGCGATGCTGAGAAGCCAGCTGTAATCTGTTTTCAAATGATTGATGTGTTTGTCTAAGCACCTGAAGACTCCTTTACTCTCCTCTTACACCAGACTCATGCAAAACAAATACAAATTCTCTAACTCTAACCCCTACACCGTATGAATGAGCCCGCTAACCCCGCCCCCTCAAAAGCCTGCCACTAGGTTTATTTTGTTGGTCTGTAAACACATCTTGACGGATTTCTACCTTGTTCAGGTAGAGAAGAAAACCTGTTGTCCATGTTGTGCTCTTACTGTATATGAACGTAATCAAGGCCCGGGCCGGTGCGATGGAGTGCAGTTTACTCTCGTCACCCTGAATTACTCACTCACTCGCTTTCGTCCTCTGCGGTCTGTACAGGGTCAGGGGAGGACTGGAGCATGTCCCAGGGGACTCTCGGCCGGGTACTCAATCTGGAAAGGGTGTCAATCCATCGCACAACAGACAAGCACACTCACACACACACACACTCGCTCGCTCGCTAACGTTCTACAGACAATTTGGAATCTCCAATTAGCCCAATTAAGTCTTTGGCCTGTGGGAGGAAACTGAAGTATGCGGAGGAAACCCAAAAAGCACATGGGAGAACTCCAGGCACATAGACGCCAAGGCGGGAATCGAGAGCCATAATGAGGAACGAATCATTTTTATTTATTAGATATAAAACGATTTATAGTTGTGCTTAATGTTACAGAACATCCATGAAACTGATTAGTCTTTATACGTTATTATTTTTGTTATTTTAGCTCTAAAAAAAAACAATCCTCCCTTCATCAGTCATCAGTCATGCTCATATGCTCAAAAATTTCAGCACTCTGGTATAAATATTTGTAATAAGCCTGTTTCTTCACTGTCTCTCTCCATGAATATTCACAGGCATAACCTTGATGTTTATTAATATTCATTTATGTGTCTTTCTTAATGAATTAAAAAAAAAAGCACTTTGTACCATTTTATTTTTCTTTTCCTGTGAAATCATCCTTAGGTAAGACGTTGCTGCTTCACATTTGGCCCATTCATTACGCAACGCAGTGAAACCTAGAGTAGTCCTACTGAGACGTGCACGCTTTTCCAACGCTGTCCTGAGAGAAATGCCAAATATAAATAATAAAATATATATCTCTCCCTAGGGATTATGTGGATTCGAGGAATTTAAAGGTAAAAATGTGCAAAAAAAGGCCTGTTTTTTTTTTTTTTTTTGCATTGCAAACATTCGATTAATAATGTTTATTAGATAAGCATGCTAGGGAATGACGAACGTTTTTTTTTCCCAGATCACATTGAGTTGTGCACAAACCGTATAGCAGTCCAGCGTGCCAAATTACATATTAGCATGCTTAACAGAGTAGCAAAATAGTCCATCTGTTATAGTAAACAGTGAAGTCGTCGTACATGAAGTGATCGTATGTGGTTTGGAATGCAGCCTGTAATGCAGAAAAGTCTACGTTTTATGAAAACTCTGTTTTTGAAGCTAAAATGTAATCTGGAGGCCTGCTGATCCGATACACACTGATGGAAGTAAGGAAAGGTCACAATTTATTGCTTTCCAAACCAAACAAGCGTTTAAAGTCATAAGGAAATTCAGTATATATATATTTTTTAAGATAAATAAAAAGTCATGTGACCAAAGTATAGCCACAAAGGCGCTTTAAAGCTCTTGACTGAACAACTGACGTCATATTTGGATTTTTATGACATTCCATACACCAGGCTGAATAAGAAAAAAGAAAAAAAAAAAAGGAGTGCAGCACTGAACCCAAAGGAGATAAGTGATCCGTTACTAATGCGTCTGTCAGAATACAAAAGGCGAGAAAGCGGGCGTGCAAATTCCTCTTTTTATAGTTCTTAGTTTCCGAAATAATTGTGAAGGAAACTGGATAAGTGCACTTAGTCTGACCGTTACCTCTGGGGTAACGCTGGTCCCTTTGCTACGTAAAGACATTTAATTCCTATATTAAAATGAGAACAGCTATAAAGAGAGCGTAATGAAAAAGAAAAGAAAAGATTAAAAAAAGGGATAATCAAAAGACCTGGCTGGACGTCTTTAAAGGTCTCGTTTTAATATTTGCTGATTGAGAAAAGTTGAAAAATGTCAGACAAAAATCAAGAAATACACTTACTCACTCACTCACTTATTGTCTATGCCGCTTTATCCTGTATGCAGGGTCACGGGGGGCCTGGAGTCTATCCCAAGAGGCAGGGTGCCAATCCATCACAGGGCACACACACACACACACACACACACACACACACACACACACACACACACACACACACACACCGCCAGTTAACATG
>QMIH01002204.1:33726-48385 GCA_003987875.1 Clarias batrachus
TATATATATATACACACACACACAGTGGAAACTCGGATTGCGAGTAAAGATTTGTAATAAATGTTGACTTGAAAAACGAGCGTGTCTTGGTTTACGGGTGCCGAGTTTTTTGACACACACACACAACGACGCAATCACACACTCTCTCACCTTTACACCCCCCCTCCCCAGCTTCACACAGACACACACACATACACACAAATACACGGTGCCTGCGCGCACAAATCTGTTGGGATTTATTTGAACTTTTTTTGAAAGTTAAAGTGCAGGTTAATTTGTTTTATTTTTACTTATATATTGTATTAATTATTTTTCTGTATTTATTTTTTTTGGGCTGTGGAACAAATTATTTGAGTTTTCATTATTTCTTATTGGAATATTTGATTTGGTTTACGAGTGTTTTGGAATACAAGCTAACTTCTGGAATGAATTATGCTCGTAATCCAAGGTTCCACTGTATATTTTGGGGTTTTTTCCCCGATTTTCTTCCTAATTTAGTCGTGTCCAATTCCTCCCCGTCAGTAGGGGGCTCCCACATTAAGGCTGCTACTACCACTCAGCCGGGAGGGCCGAAGACTATCATGTGTTTCCTCCGGACCACGTGACACCAGCCGACCGCATCTTGTTTTAGAACTGCTCGCTCACGCACCGTTTGGGGCGGAGTAACACACTCAGAGGACAGCGCTATCCACTCCTTCTGTTTGCGTTGGCTGTAGAGCCGTGATTAATGTGGGAGCACAAAGTACCTCTCATCCCTCCCCTCTGAGAGAGCTCGGCCAATCAGCTCTCTCTAGACCTCCGGCTGCGAGAGGTTACAGTGTCACCTGGGAATCGAACAAGCGATCTCTGGATGATAGGACGAGCACTGTGCCACTGGACAATGTATATTGTCAAAATAAATTATATATATAATCTTTTTGAGGCACATATTAAACACTTAATAGAGAGTATTTTATGCATTTTTTTCTAAAGGGTGTTTAAAAGCACAAACACAATTTTTTTTTTATCCAAATCCTCCAGTTATGTACGGTATGCCTGAATTTTGTGTGATTTTTTGTGGTTATTGAATTATGCAATTTAGTATCAATAATATACTTATTAATTTTGTAAATAAAATGTAACAAACTCATGTGCATCTAATGTCTCTTGTACACAAATCACTCATGCACATTTCAAGTTCTATTTCACGGAACATATTGTGCATATTAAGAGACGCATTCCTTTCATTTATTAGTGCCGGTGTGACTGTAATGGAAGTAGCAGAGTGTAACCGTCCTTTTCTTGGTGTCAACATTTTCCATAAACCCTTTGAACATAAACAGTATAAACCACTCAGGAAGACAGGAAGCATCTGATCATGTGACACAGAGTTTGAAGCTTAAAAAATAAGCGTATATAGCAATTATCGAAACGTTTTTAAAGATAATAGAAAACCTTGTTATTCAGTGAATAATAAATTGACAAAATAAGTTGATTAAATAATAAAATTATTTAATTAAATTATTGATTATTTAATCAACCAGGTTATATATATATATATATATATATATATATATATATATATATATATTGTTAAATGCCATATTTTACCTTACACAAATGATTGACCTCTCTCTCTCTTTGTATCTATCTCAATAGTTATATATACTGTACAGTACACACTAGCTAGATAGTATCTATCTACATAGCATTTTAAGTTTAAGTTCAGGCTTTATTCCTCATATAATTACAGCACAGAGAAATTCTTTATACTTCAGACACCCCAGCTTTTCTTTTTTTTTTCATTAGTAGGCTGGCATCAGACCACAGGGTTAGCCGTTATACAGCCCCCCCTGGAGGAGACGAGGTTAAGGGTCTAACAGCAGCAACCTGGCAGAGTTGGGGCTCAAACCGCTGACATTCCAGTCAGTAACTCAGTGTCTTAGTCAGTAAACTGAGCCACCACTGCCTATAGTGTCTGACTGTCTGTTTGTCTCTATCTATCTATTTTTTTTTTGTCTTGCTTCTATCTGGGAAAACTCTGAGTGATAACATAAATTATTTGTAAAAATCTGGAAAATCAACCTACATATTCTTATTGGAAAGTAATCAACTTTACTGTAGTTCAGCTCATAGGGACACTTTGTATTTGAATGATCTTTATCAGAATCGTCTTATTTTTTACCTTTTTACAGCTTCATTCTTTAAACAAAATCTTACAAAATAATTTATGTTTCTTTAAATGACCCATGCGATCTTATTGCTTTTCCTGCATTCTGTACTTGAACCCGTAGCCGTGAAAGAAAGCGCATTAGGTATCGAGAGTTTAGAGGCAGTTTTCTGTGGAGGAAATAAGCACTTTGGCCCCTTGAACTTTTAACAGTTTTTTTGCCAAAACTCTTCCTCTGCGTCTTACTCCAGCGGGAGGTCTTTGAAGTTGCACTCAGAGATGGAGCTCAGTGCCGCGGGGGCAGAGACCGCCAAATTGGTCAAAGAACGTCATGTTTTATCTGGATTTATTTATTTATTTATTATATTTTTTTAAAACAAAATTTCAAGGCCCGTGAAGTTCATTCCAATCAATGAAGAGAGAGAACTGAAAGGGTGCGAATCTATGCGAAATTGACTCGATGTGAGATTCAGAGTCTTCTTGTTTTTTTGTTTTTTTTTTTTACATTTGTTGTTTGGTAATTACAGGCTACGAGTGCGAGGTCGTGTGTACATGCTCTGCTCAAACAGTGTGGAAATCTGGAATACACTCGACAACACTGAAGCTCCTTAAGGAACGGGAAGATTTACTCTTTTCCTCACCACACAAACACATTCAATCACACACAAATTAATTTGACAAATAAATACACAAATATGCAAATAAGCGCTCTCACTGATACACACTTACTCATCGACTGATACGTACACACACACACACACACACACACACACACACACACACACACACACATACACACACACACACACTGGTATCTCCTGATTAGTTTGTGTCTTCCTGGGGATTTGGAGAGAGATGGAAGCCGAGTTCTCCAGAGGAGACATGTTTACTGAACGGGTTTCCTATCGCTTTCAAAATCACACCGTCTCTTGCACGGCAGCAAATTACCTGCAATGCTCACTCACACCCCGGGTCGAGTGTTTGGTGACGTGTTGTGTCAGAATACAGAAATCTAAAATAAAGAAATCTGTTTAGGCGAGAAAGCTCGGGAGGATGAAGCTGTCAGCTCCTTTATGCAGAAAATAAATGATTTGGATATTTTTTTAATCCATGTGACATTTCTCATTTACATTTATGGACCAAAAGCGGTGCAGTGAGACAGAATTGAGCTGTCTATTTAAAAATGGTGCAGTAATACGCCCAAATGGAAACCCCAGGTATTCCAAACTGCCCAACGAAAAAAAATAATTTTTTTTCACTTCCTTATTTCCGGTGATGGTTTGTCTCATTAAGCATGAATGTTGGGGTGTCAGTAAAATATCCAGAAGTATTTTTAAACCGGATGTTCATTCAGGAGCCACATTACAAATCAGATGGATGGATGGATGGATGGATGGATGGATACTTTATTGATTTCAAAAGAAATTCCAGAAAAACATTGGAATGTAAAGACATAAAAATCTGACCCAAGGTAGTTGTAAGCCATATGTCTCAATGCTTTAGTCTAGTTATGATTCATATGCGTTGAAGCTGAGTCACGATCATAAGCTTTAAACTCTGTCGATAATGTTTAATGCGCTAGACAATTTGTGAATCATAAACCATAAAGTTGAAGTTGCATTGTGAATCATAGCTGCGAAGTCCTTGAAGTAATTCATGTTACAGTATAAAGGATAAACCTTGAAGAACACCAAGATGTCACGAGTCATAACCTTTGAAGTCTGCAGAAATTTGTGAAACATAGACTTTGAAGTATAACATACAGGATACAGGTTTTGAGTCATATGTTTTGACGCCCAAGACATTTATACGTCATAAACTTTGATGTTCAAGTCAAATTGTAAATCAAAGGCTTTGAAGTCTCATTCGAGTTACAGGTCATACACTTTGATGCCTTGACTTGAGCTGTGAGTCAAACGCTTTGCAGTCATGCTATGAGTGGTGCTTCTTATGAGACCCATCAAGTTAAGTCTCACCTGTTTTGAGCCCAAGATGTCCTTTGAAGTTCAAGTCAAATTCTGCAGTACTGTAAATCATGTGTTTTGAATTAAGTCTTAAGCTTCAAGATGAGTCCTAAGGTGTAAAGTTCAAGGGGAGTTATCATGTCACAGGGCAAACTGGTCAGTCTAACACTGGTTGCAGATTATAAGCTTTGGACATCGAGTCAAATTGCTCAAGTTGCTTTGAGGAGTCAAGATGCTGGTCAGTAAACTCCAGTCATGCCCATGAGACTTGAATCCCTATCTCACTGCAAGGCTCTGCTGTAGGAGACCATTAGTATCAGCTCCTACCTTAAAGCCTACAAACCAATAACATCTCGCTGCATCTGTCTCTGGAGTAATTACGCCTTGAAATGGCCCTGTGCTCGATTATGGCCCCCTCAAGTCCAATTATACTGCACACAAGGATAATCTGATAATCGTGTTGCACTTATGTTCAGGAAATTCAAGTTATTTATTCTAGGTCTAACAGAGGACTGGCTAGGTTCATTATCGAATTAAAGTGCGGTTCAAAAGGGCAAGTTGTTTTTACTTTATCAATGTGGATTCTTTCTTCTTTAAAGGTAAAAACATTTAGGTAAAATGTGTATTACTGACTGAAAGATGCAAAAATTAGAACATGGTGCCGAGATGATAGGTCTAATTGGGACAAAATGACATGTTTATCAATAGGGTTTCATATGTGGATTTATTCCACAGTAGCATTTGGCTCAATGTTAAACCACATATTTTTTTATAAAATAAATTGACTAAATAACAGCGTTTAGCTCTTGGTGGCAAATTGTTCAAAACTGCCAACTGTTAGATAAACCATTCTGTAACTGGCAGTCTGAATCCCCTAGGAGTAAAGTTTTTAAAATTTCGCCAATTAAAGTAACATGTTTTAGACTTCGCTCAAAAGAGGGAAATAAAGATCTGTCATCTTCAATCAGCATACGGATTTTAGATCAGCATCTTCCACCAAAATTACTATCCACTGGAAATTCTGTAGGGTTTTTAATCATCGGGTCTTAAAGTTTTTCCTTTTTTTAAAAAAAAGAAAATATCCTGCAATTGAACGAAAATTGATCTTCCCATTTTCTTTTTGGCTTTATTGCCATTAATATGAAAACAAACTGCAGCTTACAGGGAAATGTAATAACAACCTTTGAATAGAGAACCAGCACCATGCCTTTGGCTCTGGTTAGACTTTCTTTTATTTCCATCCTTTATTCTTTCTTTCATCCTGCAAAAGTGTTTTTTCATCAAAGCCTCGGTGTATTGTCTCATTCCATGAAAGCCAACGAGTAATTTTCAATCATAATTAGGCCACTAACACAGAGCTGAGTGCGTATTGAATCTCGCCTAGCCAGTTCTCTCCATTGCAGAATAAAAAAGAAAAATTCTTTTCGGTAAATGAAGTGAAAAGGATTCATATGATCCTGATCGAAGGTGACAGCATTCTGTTGAAGGGTTGAGGGTTCATAAGTGTATGTGGTTCTAGACCTCTCTAAAATATGTTAAATAAGTCTAGTTTCTTGATGAATACTGAAATAGAGAGAAAATATGGGGTGAGAAACGGGAGGCAGTTTGTTGGTAATTTCCATACCTACTACAGTTATGGCTTTTTATGCCTTAATAGTCATCCATTTTAGCAGTGTCCAGAATACACCCTGCTGTTTAAATCAACTGGGSGGGGGGGGGGGGGAGTCATGGTGACTATGGAGTGCGCAAAGAGTATATTTCATGAGACTAAAAAGGATTCATCAAGGCCTGGGCCCAGCAGTGGTGAAATTCAAATAATAATAGCTACATGAAAGAGATGAAGAGAGATAGACAGTCAGACAAAGTCAAATATGGATGGAAAAAGAGACACGTTTTAGTTGGCAAAAGTAAACGAGACGAGTAATGCATTTCCATCAGCTTTCATCCAATTGAATTTTATCTGAGCACAGTGCTGGGCAGTTAAGTGTATTGCTCAAAGACCTAGCACTGAGATTTAAACTGACAACCATCAAAAGAACACCAGTCAAGATTGTACAATCAGCAGGGACAAAAATTATTTAGCGTATCTTCATTTAGCTCCTTCAGAACCTTTTACAAAAAAAAAAAGCTATAATCCCTTGTATTGAAGTGTTGAAGTGCTGGCATTTCCATTCATGCGGTATCTTATGCGGACAGCTTTTAATGTCTGAAAAGTTCAAGCTCCTCTTCTTTTGCAGGTTTGTGCCACCTAGATTGACTATATTCACAAGTCCATTGAGAAGTGAAATAAAATAGTTGAACTGAGGTACGTGAGAGTCTGTTATGAAATATCCAGGGAAAAATGGATTACTAATAAAAAGCCATATTTAGGGTTTTTTATGGAATGTTGATTGCCAGTCAAAAATGGAACACATGTAAGCTAATGCTTTTGCAGTTTCATTTGAATTGAAAAGCAATAAATGTTAATCTATGTTATGGTCCATAACATGCTGTAGATTTAGTCAAATAAGAGTAGGGACATGAGCATTTTCCGGAGGCCAAATTCAATTGAGTTCATAACTCAGAAGTTGGACTTACAAGTTATTAAGACGGAGACCTCTGGGCAGACCCAGGATCCACTGGAAAAATTATATATCATATTTAGTTTAGGAACCATTGGGGATCTCTGAGGCGAAATTGAAATCTGTTGCTGGGGATAGAGACCTTCTGCCACCATGAGTGAAAAAAAAAAAAATACAAAAAAGGAAAAGTATAAATTATGACTGTGGTGCACATTAACTGTGGCATGTTTCGACAATATTATGCAACATCACAGCAAATATTGCTCTCAAGAGTTGCATTATTATTTGGCTAAGGTCTTGTTTTCATTTCAGGAGAATTGAACCACTGTGTAAAGTCTTCTCCAGCACATCACAAAGACTTTTACTATGGTTAAAGTGAGGACTCTCGTGCCCAGTCATGCCCTTAGAAACACTCTTTCACAATCTAAGTGGTGGAATATGGCCGTGCTATCAGGGACGGATAAGTCCATAGATGTGATAACCTGGCCACTTGGTACATTCAGGTTGTCAGTTGACTTCATTTCATTGCCACAAAGTTGCTGAGTCTCGACCTGAGCAACTGAAACAACCCCAGAAAACAACAAAGCCTCCAGAGGCTTGTACAGTGGACACTATGCATGATGCACACATAGCTTCATGCTCTTCCATTCTTACTCTTATGTGACCATCAATCTGGAATAGGGTCAATCTGAACTCATCAATCTGGACTCATCAGACCACAAAGTAGCTCTTACTTTTAATTTGTTTGATTTGTTTGATTGTTATAAACTTTATGTTGAAGGTGTAGGAGGATTTGAACTGTATGATTAAAGGTCATGGTTCCTGACCTTGAGCCTTTCCATAAAATTCTTGCCATAAGTGAAGACAGTAACCCTGCATGACTGGCAAGGGCTTTGCTTGGCTAAGGCTATTTTTCTCCCAAAGTTTTAGCTGTCAGTTTATGCTTATGATTCACTTCTGTCTGCTATGACTCAATTTAGATTGAACCTATGGATATATGCTCCTGCCCATTTCTTGCAGGCATAATTATAATTTTAAACTCTTACAATGTCATGTATATTTTCAACATATATTTGTTTTCCCCGTATGACTTCATATTCACATGATTTTTTGCAGGTTCCATCTGTTGTGGTTCATGCTTAGGGTGGGATGCCTTTTAAATCTCAAGGTTTCTTTCTATTCTTATCTCAGGAGGGTTTGTTATTGCTCCTTGGGAATATAGATCCAGACCACTGATTTCCCATATGTAAAGCTGCCATTTGAAAAGGACTATTGTTATATTCTTTATACATATAAAAAGTGTATCTGACATCTCCATACACACAAACTGCAATGAAAGTCATGCGAACTTAAAAGCAGTCGTGAGAATTTCATCCAACGCTGAAGCTCGGATAAATGACCTCCGCCTTGATAGGAATCGGACTAAACTGCTGAATGTCTCCGTGGAGATTTTTAGTGAGCTGTTCATCATTTTTATGCTTAATCATGAAGGCCATTTTTTTTTCCAAAAGCCTGATCTCCCTTAGGCAACCTGGTCATTGTGAAGAAAGTGTCTTGATGGAAATACATTACCATCACACACCCACAGGATTACAATTAATTGTCCTGCAATAACAGCTGTGTTTTTGGCCACGCAGCAAAAAATAAGGCATTAAGCAGCAATATACAGCAAATAAAAGAACTAGATTCAGATGAAACAATTAAACGACTGCTTTTTAAAGAGCTCACAGATATGCTACGGCACTCTTCTTCTGCCCCATTAATCCTTGTAATACAATAGTGTGTGTGTGTGTGTGTGTGTGTGTGTGTGTGTGTGTGTGTATGCCTGCAATTTTAGTGCAATGGCAGAGGTTGGGAGAGGGCTTTTAAGTTATCCACTATTCTGTGTAGTTTTTAACTGTTTGGAAATACTTATTCACACCAACGATCATGCTAATACCTGGTAATATTAACTGTGACATCTCAGGAAAATTCAGAGATTTGTCTGAAGTATAACAGACTGGGGTGATTATTAGAAAATGTAGATGCAAATAAAGCAAGTTTGAGGTAAATCATATAATTCTTGGCTAATTCATAGCTGAGGTAAATCTGGCAATTTGGAGGTAAATTAGGCCATTCTGAGTTTTATGTTGAGTCTGATGTAAATAAAGCAATTCTGGTAATTCCTTTGTGAGGTAAATCAGGAAATTCTAAGTTAAAGACTGTAATTCTGAGGTAAAGAAAGTAATTCTGAGGTAAAATTAATCATTCTGAGGTGATTCTAAACTACTTCTAAGGTAAAAAAAAAAAAACAGAAGAAAGTTATTCCTGTGGGCCCTGGAGCCTATCCCAGGAGACTTAGGGCACAAGGTGGGGTACACCCTGCACATTGGCACACACACATACAGTACTCACACACTATGGGCAATTTGGGAATGCTAATTTGCCTAATGTGCATGTCTTTGGACTGTGTGAGGAAACCGGAGTACATGGAGGAAACCCACCAAGCACACGGGGAGAACATGTAAACTCCACACACACAGAGACGGAAATCAAAACCGGCTGGGAATCGAACCTGAACCCTGGAGGTACAAGGCGACAGATTTTCTGATTTATTTCTAAACTAATTCTAAATAAAGTGATTCAAAAGTAATTCTAAACTAATTCTCAGAGTAACTCATGTAATTTGAAGGTAAAATGTAACTAGTCCTGGGCAATTCTGAGGTAATTCTAAACTAATTCTGAGGTAAATCTAATGCAGTGATATAGTAAATCATAATTTACATGTATATTTCAATCTAATCTAAATCTAATTGTCAGGGTATGTGATATTATTCTGTGGCTAATTCTGACCATAATTATGTGATAATTCAGGTAATTAATTTTATTTGTAATAAAAGTTTATTGTAATTGTTAAGGAATGCCTGCTAGTTTATGATAACTGGAGATTTTTAGCTAATTCTAAGGGAAATCAGATCATTCTGAGGTAATACCTGTAATTTTAAGGTAATTCCTAATGAAAGTTTCAATCAATAGGAAGTGCTTGGTCATTACAAATTGACAAAGCACGCTTTGGGCGATTATCCATATGAATCGAGTTATTTGTCTTGAGTCTCTAATTGTCAAGCTCCGCTGTTGTGCACCATATCAATAGCACTTTCTATCACGGTCTACTATCAGTGATGATAGCCTTGAGTCATTCTATAGATTATAATTCTTCATATATTTTTATTCTACTGTTTTTCTTTTGGCCCATTTAACACGTTTGCACATCTTGTTAGAGCACCTTGAGTTTGAAGGACGCCTGAGTCTTTCACTAACATCTCTAAACCTGGCACCCACATAAGGTTCTGTTTCTAATTCTTGTTGATTTACCCAGTCTGGCCACAGGTCAGGCCACAACATACCGCAGAGTAAAGAGGCCCTTACAAGAGATAACTGCAATTTAAGTGTCAAACCTGCAGTTTATTTTATATATGCGGTGCATATGCAGGAAATGCAGTGATTTGGACATGAAAACACTGCATTTTATGCAATATAATACTTCAGTAATACTGCAATATAATACTGCAATAATACTGCAATGTTACGACATTATATGGCTACTTTAGTTAATATAAAACTTGCACTGCAAATAAAATATACAGGTTTACTCAATTTAAATAAAGTTGAGAAATTACTTAAAAGAATTACTACTTATATTATACTGATATATATTTCTACAATTGAAATGTGTGATGTAGTGTAAATTGTGTAAATAGTGTAAAGTAAACAAATGTATTGTAATTCATTTTATTAATTAAGTAAACATATCAATAAAGCAAATAAAGCACACACACACACACACACACACACACACACACACACACACACACACACACACACACACACATAAAAAAAGCCTCCATGAAAGCACTTTCACATTTAACAATATTACTGTTCAACTTGCTCCTGCAAGGAGACATTGCTGTCAATCAGTGTATGACTACATACACCCACAGTGTTCTTTTTTAGTTTCTTACAGTATCAAGTTCTCACATAAAAAAAACCCAAAATTGGAAAAAAGATGTGAATATGTGAGTGTATTACAAGGCTGAGGTCTGCGGCTGGAAGCCTGGAGAAGTTTAACGCCTCCTCCACATTTTGTCCTCATTCTTCAACTTTGTTCGAATAAGCACTTTCTCCTCCCCTTTCCACACTTTAAAGACCTTCTTGAAATCTGCTGAAACGAAGGAAAAGCAAACGGTGAGACAAATATGCTTTAAGAGTCGAATAATTAAAATAATTAAGCGTTTGAATAATTAAAATGGAATCTATATCTACTCAACCTTACATGTTTTACTGAGAAACTAAATTCAAATTCAAATTTTATTCGTCACATACACAGTCATACACAGTATGCTAAGTGAAACTATGTGTTTCTGTCATTATTATGTCCAAAATGATGTGTTCTTTGCGGACTCTATTAACCAAAGACAACACATAAAGCGAATGCTTCTTATTTAACGACTCCAAGAAAAATCTTTTGTTGTCCAGTTGAGCATCGCTGAATTCATAAAAAGAAAGTGAACCTTTTAGAAACTGTGTGAGACAATCCTGTAATCGTTTATCAAGTATAATCCAACCACACGTTTGTTCCACAGAGTGATGTCTACCACCTGACGTCATACTCACACCGTCAGGTGTAAGGCTGACTAAACAAAAATATAAATGTGTTCTGAGAACTAGAACTGCACACCCCAAAAACAAATCTTATTAAACGCCCAGCCGAAAATGAATAACTAAAAACACTGCCACAAATAAACAATTTTTATTAAAGGAAAATGAAGATAAAAGAAAAATGATGTTTCCTACCAGAGATGAAGTGACCCTTGGGTCTAGTGTTGACCTCTTGCCTGCTCCCTATTCCCCTTTTCCAGAGTCTGCTCTGTGGTGATAGGAGGAACACTGGAGAGGAACACAGCCATCCTCACGATCTTCCCTCTCGTCTAAGCGCTGACAGTCAACTACAGAAACAAACACAGTAAGTTTACAGCCGAATCATTTTATCMGCTTCTTAACACCTCTCACATTGTGTAGTGTTACATATTAAGGCATTAACTTGCATTTATATGGTATATCGTTAAACTGGGCTATACATTTAGAACTGGATCCAATGCTAGCAGTGGTCTACCTCAGGTTAACCCAGCTAGCATGCTAACGGTATAACCTAAGAAAGGCACACATTTAGGACAATACTTTTAACACTGCATGGGGACATGATACAATAACTAGTTAGAGAACCTTAAACTATATCTAATATTTCATGTTTTTTAATGATTAAAGTGAAAAGTTCCCACTCACCACTGAACTAAAAGATGTGATAGGGTCAACATTCCGGTTCAGCTGTGTCCTCGTCCAAAACACACTCCTCTTCTAGCTTGTTTCCGTTCTGAACTTTGAAATGTCATCATGGTTTACTTCTGATATGTCATGAATGTGTACGGTTTTATCAATAATAAAGTCTATAAGAGAGTAATGGTACTCCATCATGTCTGAGTCAACATCCACAAACCGTTACTGTGTCTCAGCGTTTGATGTCATATTAGTCACTGAATGCACCGGAACCTTACCATGCATGCACAGGCTAAGTGGCTGTATCACATGCTGCATAGTTCAAACACTCGCTGAGGAGTAGCTGTGATCTTGCTGGTGTGATCTTATTGGTTGACGAAGACAAATTGTACAGTTGTGCATATTTAAGCACCTCTCAATTTTACGATAGAAGAATAGAAGAGGTGCCCTGCGATGCACTGGCACCCTGTCCAGGGTGTACCCTGCCTCATGCCCTAAGTCTCCTGGGATCCAGACTCCAGGCCCCCTTGACCCTAATTATAGGATAAAGAGGTATAGAAGATGAGTGAGTGAGTGAGTGAGTGAGAATAGAAGAGGAGGAAGTTATAGTTATCCTTGCACAAACATTTCTGGTTTCTGTTTGCCTGTTAAAGAAATTAAATTATAAGCTCTATTAAATTATAAGTTAAAGCTGACACTGGCATTCTTTGGGGGCAGTGGTAGCTCAAAGGGCTAAGGCACTGGGTTAATGATCGGAAGATCAACGGTTCGAGCCCCAGCTCCACCAGGCTGTGCACTTGAGCAAGGCCCTTAACCCTATCTGCTCCAGGGAGCTGTATCATCGCTGACTCTGTGCTCTGACCCCCAGTTACACTGGGATATGTGATGAAAGAATTTCACTGTGCAGTGAAATGTATATGTGACAAATAAAGGCTTAACTTAAACTAACTCTTTAATAGACCAAGGATTCAAAATCACAAACTACAACTGAGCCACTCACTACATCACAGGAATTTAGTAGGATCCTTTATCCCTTGAACCAAACAGTAAACATGATAGCTATTAGCATATTATAATGGTCAGTGATTATAATGCTATCACACAAGTTTGAAAGGTGTACATGGTCTACATTTCAAGATTCCTGACCTCACATGTTTCATCCCAGTAACCTGTACTAATGAATCAGCATGCTATGCATCATTAGCACATGATGTTTATGGTATTTGTCAGAAAATAACGATAACAATAGTCTACCATACATTGATAGCACAATAACTTCAGAAAACAGTAAACAATAATAATAACTACACTACAGTTATACTACTACACTACTACTACAAATAATAATAAAATGACCTAATTAGGATAACAGCTACTGCAGTACAGTACAAGACTGCAGGACTTCAGTGCAGGATAACTGCTGTTAATTCCTGTAGTATATAAGTGCAGTTAATTACCTTGATATAGGGCTGTTTAAGCACTAAACTGTTCAATAACTACAAAGTTATAGAATCATATTTCAGTACATTCCAACTGCATTGTACTTCACCAAACTGTAGTTACATGGCAGGTTTTGACCCAGAAACTGGTTATTTTTTGTAGGGTACTGTAGTGGTGAGACCAAGATTGTGTTTGGTTTATATTTTCCTTCTAAATGTACCATGAAGTAAAATAACTAACTTTACAAAAACTCACTAGGTGACCCAAAGCCTTGACCTGAGAGTTAGCATTCACTGTGAAAGTGAATACGACTCTTATACTGTACGAACCCAGCAATAATGGCATGGCAGCGGTAATGAAAATAAATTCTCCAACAGTGGAAATGCTAACAAAGAAGCCCTCAGCACAAACTAAAATTGTGTATGAAGAAATAATAATAATAGTAAAAAAAAAACTGTAAAATCTTATCATCTTCGTTAATTTAAAAATAATAAATCTCTCTTTTCTTTTGCACAGCTCTTACATCATAATCTGAAGGAAGCTCAAGTGGAGACGTGCTAATCCTAGGGGAACAACACGAATCTTCGCCTCACCTGAGAATGAGAAAATGGCTACCAGCTCCAGAGACTGCGAAAACGAGATGGCATGATACCACATGTCTGATTTGCTCTTCCACTCTAAATTCTGAGAGAGTTGATGATCTGATTTTCCATCGCTCATGAAAGCCGGGGACATTATGGAATTCATTAACTCTACCCAAGTGTGTGCCGCACACTTTTTCTCGCGGTGAGACAGTAATGTGACTCATTTTGTGTCATGCTGCGAAACCTCGGAATTGATGCCATCTTGGACTACCCTGAGATCCATATTGAAGGAGTACACATTAGCATTTGAGGTAGCGAAAACACAGCAAAAAACAAAATAGCATTGCTAAGAAACAGAAAGAGAGAGCTTCTGGATGATTCCTTGAGTAATTACCTCTCGGTTCTTGTATATCATGACACAAACTAAAATTTACAAAAATGTATGTTTTAGTTTGTATCATTTAACCTGTAAATCTGTTGCACTACCAGATGTTGAATCCATGCTGTGAGTGCGTGGGAAGGTGGTCCATGGAGTATTGGGGCGCGTACTGTGAATTTATCTACATCTCTCATTAGGTGCTATTAAAAGTGCATAAAAAAGCAGCTTAACAAATTATTTACTTTAAAAAAAAAATAATAATAATATAT
>QMIH01002204.1:48425-68216 GCA_003987875.1 Clarias batrachus
TTCCCACCACTGCTTTAACAGTTATTTCTAATCATGAAGACACACAAGACCTGAACTTAACCAGATGTGACTCGTAGCTGCATTCGATTTTAAAATGCTGACCTTTTTGCATGAGAATCTGTACAAAATGAATATTAATGTATACTGCATACTGATTTCACTTTCTGTATATATTGCATTGTTTCATCCACTATGCATCATTGCACCGTTCACAAGCATTTTCTCATTGCACGACTGTACAGTATATTCCACTCATATCTATTCTGTATATAGTGTATCATTCAGTTCTCATATATGTATATTTGTATCATACAGACATTTGATATTTTATTTTATTCTTTTTTTATTTTTATTTTTTTTTCTCAAATTTACTTTTGTTTTAATATGTATTTCCTATATAGATATTCTCTCTTATTCCTTCTTAGATAAGTAACTTTTTTTTGTTTTTTGTTTCTTTCTTGTTCTAAGGTCAGGGCAGTTGTCTAAGCATTTCACTGCATATCGTACTGTGTATGACTGTGTATGTGACAAATAAAATTTGAATTTGAATGTATATGTACGTATATGTACATACTATATACAGGTATCATGTTACTTGAGCATGTTATCTTCTTGACATGTCTATCCACGGCATATATACCATTATGTTATTGCCTACTGCACCTTCTGTTTATTATAACACATTGCTATTTATTGGAAATGAGCTATTAATACACATCCGGTTAGATGTTACCTGCATTTCATTGGATCTTTGCACAATGCCAGTAAAGTTAAGCCCAATCCAATCTAATCTATATATTCATGACAGTGCTTCTTAATACAGTAACAGCACTTGTGGTGGGTACTGTGTTGTTTGGGGCATTTAGAAAAAAAAGAAAAAAATCTTTATTATTTGTAAATGGTTTAAATGTTTAGTTGTACTTCCCGAGGTTGTGCATGATGATAGGAGGAAACTTATTCATTCGCTTATTTGTCCACAGGGAATTCATAAATGAACAGTATTTAACGTTTTGCTTCAACATTAAATATTAAAGAGCTAAAATAGAGAGGAAAAAGCAGCGCATTACAGTATGTGCCATATGTTTGGATTATTATTTTGAAAGCTTTGAAATTACGAGATCAAGCAATTTGGTGATCAGAGACTGAAATGAGATTGATTTTTTTTTTTTTCCTGCTAAATTGTGGACGGTAAACGATTTCCCGGGAAATAACACGGCCCGGCCTCTTTCGCCTTGACGTCTTTCTCATTCCCATCACCTTCGTTATCTCCTGTACTCTTTGTGAGATCTTGTCCTTCGACCAGGACCAAAGTGCTAACGACTCCCACTTGTCCCTTACCAACAGCAAGCCATCATTTTCTCCATCAGCTTTCAGCCCCCCAGTGACAAAAGTGGATTGAGTGAAGGAGGGAGAAATAATGTGCTGCAGATTGAAAAGGGAGAGCGGAGATGTTATTTTTTTCCCCCCTTTATTTCCTTCTGCTTCCTGAAGCTGGTGAGTTTTGAGAAGCAGCTGACAAGAACTCACTCGTCTCCATGAAAAGAGGAGAAAGAGAGGGAGAGAGAGAGAGAAGAAAATAACCAATGCTGAGAATAAAAAGAAAGAAAAAAGAGCGAGTGCTGACAGAAAGAGACCATGCCTTGCAGTTTATTCAATTTTTTTTTTTCCCTTTCCCGCTTCCTGTTTGTGCACTCTCACGCACGCCATGGTGTGACAAGGAGTGTCAATCAACACTTTAAATGAGAATGGAGCCATGGACTAATGAACAGGTTAATCGGCAGTTGAAGAATGGATGTCGAATAATGACTTTGAACAAACATCAGTAACAAAATGTATTAGAATAATTAAAATAATCAGCGGTTTTATTATGGGATGCTTTCTAGCTAGTAATTCTCTATTCATTAAGTCATTATATAGCGGCTTTAAAGGTCAGAAAGCTTCTTTCCTGCACTCAGGGAGCAGACATTTTGCTTGGCGGATTTTTTTTCCCCCTTAAATTAATCCAAAACAAAAACAAGTTGCACTCTCGGTTCCTTTCATTTATTTGAGCAAAAGAGAAAGTGCACGGAGCGGAAAACCCTCATTTACAACTGCGGCGAGTTACGGAGACAGAGGGAAGAAGACAGAAATCATTGAAAAAACAAAACAAAAACAAAAATGAAAAGGAGTGGAAAAAAAATATTCATCGTCACAAACAAGTAGGCTAATGATGAAATATTTAAATTGTCGCAGAATAATAAGAGTGTGATTATTTCAACACCGCACACTACGACCTTGTTCCTCGCTCTATTTATCCTCACCGCATCAGAGTGAAGCCATCCAGTGTTACCGTCCTCCCTCCCCACTCTTATCATAATTTACCGGCGCTTCATTAGCATGTAGAATTATGAAAATGACAAATCAGCAGTGATTTTGCTCAGCAGAGATACCCCCGTGTCTCCGCGACTAATAATTAAGATCGCACAATTTCCATAAAGAGCCTCATTTTCTTTTTTAGATTTGCATAATTCATTTCGTCCTGCAGGGATGGGGATCAAGGGAAGGGCAGGACCATGAGCTAACTCCGTCAAAACTGTGTCGAGAAAATGTTCTCGCTCGGTCACATGCGTGTAAAGAACAAAACAGACGCCCTGACGAACTTCTCTTTAAATCAGGATTGAACTCATTGTGTAAGCCTTTATTTATTTATTTATTTATTTTCTTTCATTTGTTTTCAGTGACGTTTCATCCTGAGGGTGACATCCAAACTTGGGAAGTGTGACAAGTGCTAATAGAAGCCCACTGGGGCGGGAATAACGCTGCCCCATGATCATGTAGGATAATACGGTACATCCGAAATGCACGTGCACCACAATGACCTTATTTTTCAAGTAAGGTGTTGGAAAAAAAGACATTTTCAAAAGAATTTTTTTTTTCCCCCCGGATATATTTAATTGTACTGGATATTTGGCTGAACCTCGGATAACGATATCAGGTTGCTACTCTAGAAAAAAAAAAAATCATTAGAGCAATTACGGTTAGCACTGTCGCCTTGCACATCCATGGCCTGGGTTCGATTCCCGCCCCAGGGTCTCCCCATGCTGGTGTTACCTCCAGGTACTCTGGTCTCCTCCCACGGTCCGAAGACATACAGCTTAAGCTAATTGGTGTTACCAAATTGCCCATAGTGTGCGAGTGAGTGCGTGTATGTGTGTGTGTGTGTGTGTGTGCCAGGTGGATGTGACGAACGCACTCTTAGCCAGCAAAGATTTAGACATCTGTGTCACATCAATGCCAGAATCTGTCACACTGCAGATCCCAAACTGCTTCATGGACTGCAGCAGAAATGCCCTCCACAGGCTACAAAACCCAACACACTCAGACTCTGTCAAGATCTTGTCATCTTACTGATCACACAGACACACACACACCGCAATTTAGTCATGAACACTGCATACGTAAATACCCACACAAGCAGACAGATCTCTCTGAAGTGTCCCCTCAGCGTACTCTTGCCTGACACTAGCATGACTTACATTTCTGTGTCTTTTGATATTCTGGTTATAGATCTCCTTTCCACTTTTCTTCTCTTTTCATTCCCGTCGCATGCATGCCTGTTTGAGTCTGTTTGTACATCGCCTGACCCTTGTCTGTTTGTAGACTACGAATGCAATCCTCTTCTTGCTTCTGTTTGCCAGTGTTTTAGTAAGAAGCCTTTGATCGCGGCGCTAGTTAAACCAGTTACCGTATCCAGTGTGATCTTTAAGCGATGATTATATAAATAGGATTACAAAATACATTTGCATGTTGCTTTGGTTAAAAAAAAAATTAAATAAAAATAAAAATCTGGGCCATCGGATGGCTTTTCTCAGACCTTAACCATCTTAACTCGCACTATTTTTCCCCATAGAGCTTAGCTAACCATGCTAACTTGCAAGATTGTTTGGTTAAAGCTATAATCCTGTATAAGCTATCTGAAATCCAAACAAGTGTTCCTTCGAAAGCTGTACTTTAAGTTGAGGAGAAAGACGGATGGCCATTTGAACAGAGACTCAGGCGGTTCATGCTAAACTCAACCTGAGCTTTAATCCTACGCACGCCTTAATGTCGCGGCTTACGCAGCTCTACAGTAGAAATCGTACATTGAGAAAGTGTGGCGGTTTAACTGTTTTCTAACATCAGTCATTTAAACTGTCACATTTGCTCGAACAGAGCTAAGAACTGCGCAGTGCGAACGCACCGTCTTGGCAATTTCGCTTGAAGATTCAAAAGCTTCCATTTATAATGAAGTAAAATGAGGAACTTCTTCCTCATTAGAATGCCCGAGGAGATTCTGCTTACCATCGCTCTGATTAATTAGTACAATGTGTGTTGCTGAGCTGCAAGAATACTTCAATCTGGGCATGAGGAAATAAGAGGCTTTCACAAGAATACGACTTCATTAAGCAACCTCATGTAACTCTGTATATATGGACTGCACTGGGATGTAAATTTACATTATAGGATCTGTAATGTCCCAGACTCGCTATCACTGACAAGCGTTATGCTATAATAGTGAATCCTTAATGTAATCAGGAATGCTTTTTTTAGTATTATTTTATGTTATTTAATCCTGGCTTTAAAATGGAACTTTCCTAAATACTTACTTTAAACTCTGAGTCAGATTTTAGATTAAAATTTTTAGTTTTAAAGCCTCAATCGTGACATTATACTGTATACAGACTGATTTTATCCAAGGTTAAGTTTTTAATCCATAATGCCATATTATTATTTAATCCGTAATACTATATTATCCATAGTGCAAATGAATCTTAAATCAAGAAACCTTAGATAAACGTAATCCCGGTGCAAATACGTTAAATAAACAAATGTATATAAAAAAAAAAAGGAACACAAAAAACAACAACAACACAAATCTAAATTCTAATAATTCAACTCGATTACAGCTATGGCAGATAATAATAGTGGTAATAATCCACTGGTATTATCATAACAGCAGCTTCAGACTGCCTATGTACCCGGTTTCACCTTTATCTAATAGTTTCATCCTTTAAATCGGAAACATAAACCTGTGATGGATTTCATCATCCATCCAGTTCGCCTCTTCATCATCTCCATGTACGACAAGGACGCTCATAAACCATATGAATTATAGACCTTAAGCGGGATCCAGCAGTTTGGCGTGACTTTCCCGAAGGATAGTCCATAAATCGTTAATCTGACGGCAATGGGCCGGCCTCAAAATGGACTCTAGTCTCTTTACTCTCATCACTTTGGATGCGACGAGAATACAACAATGATCAGATAATTAGGTTGGATTTTTCCTTTCCTGCTCATTATTTTTAAATGGTGGTGACTACCTGTATGTAGGGATTGCGTTCTTAGACACCAAATTGAAATTCTTGATCCCTCAATAAACTGATTACACATTAGCCATAAGATGGTGTACCTTTGTATGGTGTACCTTTGTATGGTGTACCTTTGACTCCGCAATGGAATATTTCAAACTGTCCACCATTTACAGTACCTATGGAGCAAATACTACATGAGGCGTAACGGTTAGCACTGTGGCGTTACACCTCTAGGGTCAAGGGTTTGACCCCTGCCATGGGTCTGTGTGCATGGAGTTTGCATGTTCTTCCTGTGCTTGGTGGGTTTCCTCCATGTCCTTTGATGTCCTCCAACAGTCCAAACACATGAAAATTAGGATATCTGACATTTCCAAATTACCCGTAGTGTGTGAGTGCAATGGATTGGCATATACTGCAGGATGTATCCCGCCTTATGGCCTGGGTTCTGTGGCATAGGCTCCAGGCCTTCCTTGACCTTGTACAGGCTACTTGGTGTAGACAATAATTGAGAGAGCGAAGCAAGTATACAATATTAAATAATGATTTCCCTTGAACCTCCTACAATTTTTTAACACTTGTTTTTCTGGTCCTGGCCCCTATAAAATGTGCCCCAAATTTTCCTTCCTGTACTGTTAGCTCACCTGTTAATAACAGCCTTAATCGGACTGTTTTGAATTCCTTATAAATGACATCCTCCTTATTAATCCAAATGGTGTCTTAATCCTGTCTTCTATCTCAGCATAATGTAGCTAGCTAAAAAAATAAGCAAACTTAGCCTCCCTATACACCTAGTCCCCAACTTACAAACGAGTTCTGTTCCGGGAGCATGTTCATAAGTCTGATTTGTTCGTAAGCCAGACAAAGTGAGTCTTACCAGCCTTTGACAAATCCACTTGTCCCCTTTCCCCACACTGCCACCATGTGGTCCAAAACCATAATCACGCCTAGGGAAATTAATCTCACGTGTCAAATGTAACTGCGCCTTTAAATCACGAGGGGAATCCCAGACACGATTTTGTCTCAGAGCTGTTTTCCACTGTATCGGACTGTGAACCCTGTTTTGTTGAGAATTTTCTGAAATTAGGACTATTCACCATCAGGACAGCTTTACATGACAGACATTTTCCACTCGTGCTTCTAGACTGATTCTTTGAACCGACACGTGAGCTACTTACGTGCTTGCGATCTGTTCGTATCTGTGGAAATTCGTAACTTGAATGTTCATAAGTCAGTAAATTTGTAAGTCAGTACATCTACCTGTATTCATCAATAGTATTAGATTGCTGGAGGAAATAAAGCACGCTGCCACCTACTTCGTCAGAACACATCAATTTAAAATGCAGCTATTCAGGATGTTGGAACCACCTGAAGGACCACTATGATCCATCAACAAATAACATACACATTGCTCGAATGTTCGCTTCAAGTCAGCAAATACATGTAAAAATATTTTGAGCACTGTACCCCATTAAGCTACATTACCCAGCGCTGATGAACGTCCTGATGGTCTCACTAAGATCTCAAGATCATACCATGTACCATTTCAGGACAATTTAGGAAAGTGGGCAAAGCATCTTAAAGTATATTACTTTTATAATGTTTAATTAAGAAAAGTTTTCTTATCGAAAAGTGACTTACAATTAATCACATAGGCTGATGATTATTCCCTGATATGACTTCATCTTCTTTAATTCTTCATGCTTTAAAAAAGTTGTACTTTGCTACTAAACCTAAGACTAACTCCACAGGAATGTGCATTTTGCTCAGGTTTCTTTCGCCATGTAAATATCACAGTAAATGATATACATCAATAATGGGATGAAATGAATCACTAATTCTCTCAACTCAAAACATCTACTTCATCTTCATCCTGTAAATCTATAAATATTGACCTGAGGAAGTCATTGGCATAGTGTGTGTGTGTGTTTGTGTGTGTGTGTGTGTGTGTGTTCATTGATTTAGTTCTATATGCATCTCGGCACAAAGTTGTGCATCAGTTATTTTGACCTTTAGCACAATTCATATCCGCTGTAATAAACTTTATGAGTTGCATAATCTTCTCATTACCGTCACCCTGGAGGGAAATTGGGCTATTATTTTAATATATTAAATATTCTAATTATTATAACATCCATAATGTTCCTGCACTATATAATTTCTCTTGTGTGTCAATCATAGGTTGTGAAATCATAAATTATTACAAACACTATTAATGAATTATATTACAGTGTTTATAAAATTAATAAATCAATATTACTTTTCTTTTTGAGATTTAATCAGCACAGGGATTTTAAATCTATTATCTAATTACATTATTAATGACCTTAAACTCTCGTTCTAGCCAGTAAGCTAAAATAAGCTAAACTGACAGGATATCCTATTCATATTCATATTCATATTCTTCACTGCTTCGTAGCTCGGTACCTCACTTGACAATTTATATTCCTAATTAATAATCTTTACTCCTTACACTAGCCAGCTTGATAGCATGAGGTCACCTAGCATGCTTTCTGGGAGGAAGTGATATTCAGAAAAATCTGACGTTTATATATATATATATATATATATATATATATATGTTCATAATTCATAACTGTATGCTAACAGGAGCCAACCTAAGGAGATTTTTGCATAATTTAAAATCTTTCACAAGCTAACATGAAAACCTGGCAGAATTTTTACATCAAAGTCTATAAATGTTCATAACTGCCCCTGATAAAACTAAGTACTTAGCTAATATGAGCCTGACTGGATTTTTCATTCGAAAATGTAAAAAATCTTCACTGCTTACGCTGGCAAAATAGCTAAAAAAAAAAAAAAAAGCAGGTCATAATAACCTTTCTGTGGGGGCAATTGGTTAAGTGTCTACCTTGTTCTGTTTGATGAAAAAACTATGTCCAAAGTTAGTAATATCACATTAACACATTAACAATTATTTGTTATATACCAGTAAACTGGAAACAGGATCATGGGAACCCAAGTCTCATCAACGCCTGTGGAGACCAAAGGCCTGTGCTTCAGGTCAGATCCCATAGAATAGCCAATGTACCATAAGGTTAAAAAAAAGCCAATGCTGACCACGGTAGAAAGACGGAAGAATACCCAGCGTACCACAGCCCTCCGCACACTGGGCCCAGAAAGTAAAGAATCCAAGGCCACCGACCCGGCCGTGAAACTTTCCAGATCCCAATCTGATCATCACGCAAAAGATCCATTGCCAACATCAAGAAGCCCAGAGGTGCCATGCCGAGAGGGTCAAAGCTGCCCCAATGGTTAAAAGTGAACCCAAGTCTTGGGTGTTTTTAATGTTAATTGTTTTAATATTATGGGTTACTCGTGTATATAATGACTGGAAAAAGCCAAAGTTTTGCCTCTTTCATTTGTAAAATGTTGCGTTTTGTCCTATTTGGTCTAGACTGTTTACACCTTGGTGTTTACACGCTGGTGTGCAGATGCTCTGCGTGAGAATCTCTGCTTGCTCATCAATTACAGTAATAAAAGACATACACGGAACGCCTCGAGTGGAAGTCACATCTCAGAATCTCAACATGGGCTGCAACCATCTGGGTGATAATTACAGTGATTACATTTGTTACTGCTTCAGTTCCATTTGCTTGCTTAATTGTTATGCTGGAAACGTCAAAATTTTTCCATTTTTTTCTCGATCAGCGATTAACAGTGGATGCAATCTTGTAATATTGCTAAAAGGTACGGAATGACATATGGCACAGAATGGCAGGTGAGTGCTCATGAACGAAACTTGATACTATAACTTCTAGATGCTGCTTTGAGCTGTAAATAGTTTTAGCTGTAATAATGTTTCAATCATGTTTTGAGAATAATTCTAAGCTTAGTGTAGTACAAATAAAGAAACCTAAAGCCTGTGGACAGAGTAGATATATATTATCAATTTTCATTTATATATGAAAAACACTTTTAGACCCTTGTCTGACTGTAGCCACACCCCACAGGCAAAGCTGTGATTGGGATTTTTTGGTAACACAACTCAGTTGCATTGTCACTGCAATAACAATACAATGCAAGAACAATGCAACAAAGGTTTTGCTTTTCAGTATAGAACATTTCCTGCATATCAACACTCCATGCCACGATGCTGCATCTGCACTGTGTTTAGTTCACATTGTGTAATACTTATTTTAAAAATGTTCTCAATATTTACTTCATTAAAGTGATAAAAGACTTATTACATGCCAGTATAAAGGTAAAAATATATACAGTTTTGTTGTATCAAACATTAATTTTAAAATACTGCTCCCCATATTATGTATAAGTAATTAGCATGAAATAACTTTAGATTTATCATTATTTCTTACAAAATATCCTTAATAAGTAAATTAGTAAAAAATATCATTTTTGGGGAGGGGGTTGCAAAAGTTTTCACCCCCTCCCTTGAAGATAACACTGGTATAACCACCTTCAGGTGCAATTACAGCTAAGAAAGATCTCCTTGGATGTCTTGCAGCTTGGCACATGATGGAGGTGAATACTTACAGTAGAGAAATACAATTCATTTTTGTAAACTTATATATCGTGATTTATTACTTATTTACTCTTGGACATATTTGGATCAGGCAAAGGATTATTCATCTTAATATTAGGTGTTTTTTTTTATATATATGTTTTTTGGAATCTCTCACATTGAAATCCAGATTGATGGCTTTTATCTGAATAGAGACGGCAGGGCTTGCAGAGGTGATGGTGTGGCTACTGGTGTGGTGTAAATACAGTACTGTACAGTATGTCTCTGCAAATCTTGTATTAGAGCATGTCACTTCTAACAAAAATTATAATTAGAATACATAGCCATCACCTAAAATATATTAAAATAAGATGAAATTAAAATTTAAATCTAGAATAATTGATTTAAGACTCAAAAGTCAAATAAGACTAATATGGGATAGATTCCTTTTTTTTGGTTGTTGTTTTTGAAAATGCATTCTCCATTGTCAACTTGCGAATGAAATGGATAAACATGCTAAAACATGATAAAACAATTCAAGTCAAATGGAGGCATTTACTCAAGAGCAGCTCTTATCTCATTAACCTTTTCAAACAAAGAGCCCAAACCTACGCTAAATATCAGCCATTTAGTGATAATGCTATAATGCTAATTGGAAAACATACAGACTTTTGATGAATGTACAGATGTAAAACCAAAACGAGGAATGCTAAATCTAACTACTATAAAGATTTTTTTTTTCTTTTACACTTTCGGGAAACACTTTTTCAATAGAAATAACTAAATGATCATAACCCAAATACAAGTTTATAATGAAATAATTTCTGATTCTCTACTTACTGCTAATGCTTTCAATCATTGTTTCTCCTCTATCTGTAATTCCTGTCACTTCAATTCCCATGGTATGACCAGATTTTAAATGTCAGTGCTTCTAATAGTTCCTTCAGGAAAATTCTGCCCAATTATGTGCATCATGCTATATGTGAGTTAAAAGCAAATAGAAGTTCTGGTCCAGATTGTTTGGAAGTCAAATTTCTTACACTTGCTAAACATCATGTAATGTATTCCCTTGTAGACTTATGTAGCCTGCCTCTTGCGACTTTCCAAATTTGAGTTACCCCGCTCGTTAAGGGTGGAGTGATGGGAATAACAATCATCCAATTTCTATTATTTGTATATATATATTTTTTAAACTTGATTTTGACCAATTATCACACTACATTAACTACATTAACAATCTGTTTTTAGACCTAACTTTCTTTGATAACAGCAAACTCACTGGTGCAATTTTTATTGATCTTTCCAATGCTTTTGATAAGGCCCGTCTCTATCTCCTCCTCAAGAAGCTTTTTCCATTAGTTTAACTTAGTTCAATTAGGTCTGTTTCCCACCTGCGTAATAGACATCAATATTTTGTTTTTAAGGCTCTCAGTCTGATTATTTATTTTTTGAAAAAGGTGTTCCTCAAGGTTCCAATTTGGGACCACTGCTCTTTTCAATTTTTATTAGCAATCTACCTCAAATATGCTTTAATTGTTCAGTTCATCTCTATGTTGATGTAAATGTTTGTTTTACAACAAGCTATCATTTTATAAAAAATAAGTCCTGCAGCAATGTATTTGGCATGCAGCACACTCGCTCATATCGCCGTAAGCCTTGAATTAATTTTGAGAAAGCAGTTTCCTTCAAACATCTTTGATTTGAATCCTGAACTTTCTTTTAAACCTGGCATTGATTTTATTATGAGCACAATTTATTGTTGTCTGAGTTCACTTTATCGTTTAATCGTTTTACATATACTGTAAAGTCAGGAAACCAATTATTTCTCAGTGGATTCTACCTGTAATTGATTATGTGGATATTGTCTTTCAAAACTATTTTGACAGACATCTAAAAACCCCATGATGTTTTATATAATTCTCTCCTACATTCATTTTGAGATGCCCATATCCAACTCACCATTGCTGTAAGTATGAATGATGTAATTGTTTAAAAAGAGAAGGCAGCGTATCTGACTCATATTAATTTGTGAATGTGTGAATTCTGATTGTCCTGTGTATTTGAAACTGTTCTCAGTACCATATACTGTAGTTCTTTATATTCATTTAGGCAGACGATATGCAACACCCTTTTTCTACCCTCATCCCTAGAATTTTCAAAGAAGTTGGACATAGGACATTTCTTTAAATACTGATTGGAATAACTGTCCACCATGTGTAGATCTTACTGCTGCTTCAGGTCATCTTTACTTTCTTATCTTAAAACAACCTGATCATTAAGTTTCTAAAAAAGTTTTAAATCCCACCCATTTTTTGCCTCTTTTGGGGGGTGAATACTTAAAAAATAAATTTTGTGGAATCTATTAGCAAGATAAGGATGCTGTTAATTTTTTTTTTTTACCTTTTGATTAGATCCTGAATATGATTAGCAATATTTAATTACATTATATCACCATTTAAATTATCTTCTTTATTGCTGTATTATATCATGTATTATATATGTACAGGGGTTGGGCAATGAAACTGAAATGACTGGTTTTAGACCACAATAATTCATTAGTATGGTGTAGGTCCAATACAGCCTCAATTCGTTTTGGGAATGACAGATACAAGTCCTGCAAAGTGGCCAGAGGGATTTTGAGCTGTTCTTCTTGCAGAATAGTGTCCAGGTCACTACGTGATGCTGGTGGAGGAAAACTTTTCCTGACTCGCTCCTCCAAAACACCCCAAAGTGGCTCAATAATATTTAGATCTTATGACTGTGCAGGCCATGGGAGATGTTCAACTTCACTTTCATGTTCATCAAACCACTCTGTCACCAGTCTTGCTGTGCGTATTGGTGCAGGATACAATGTTTGAACCATTGGGTGCTCATGGTCCTCCAGAATAGGTTGGTAGTCCTTGGCAGTGAAGCGCCCATCTAGCACAAGTATTGGTCCTAGGGAATGCCATGATATTGCAACTCAAACCATCAGTGATCCATTCCCATGCTTCACTCTGGGCATGGAACAGTCTGTGTTGTACGGTTCTTTGGGGCGTCTCCACACCGTAGCTCTCCCAGATGTGGGAAAGAAAGTGAAGGTGGACAATATTTCACATTGTCCATAGCCCACGATTTTCACTGCTGGCACCATTGAAATCAACGTTTGGCATTGGCATGAGTGACCAAAGGTTTGGCTATAGCAATCCAGCCATGTACATCGATTCATGGAGCTCCCGATGAATAGTTTTGGTGGAAACAGGAGAGTTGAGGAGCACATTTAATTCTGCTGTGAATTGGGCAGCTGTGGTTTTATGTTTTTTGGATACAATGTGGGTTTGTATCCGGACATCCCTTTCAGACGGCTTCCTCTTGCGTCCACAGTTACTCCTGTTGGATGTGGTTCGTCCTTCTTGGTGGTACTCTGACATCACCCTGGATACCGTGTCTCTTGATACATCACAAAGACTTGCTGGCTTGGTCACAGATGTGCCAGCGAAACGTGCACCAACAAATTTGTCCTCTTTTGAAATCTTCCTGTATGTCACCAATAATGTTGTGTGCATTGCAATATTTTAAGCAAAACTGTGCTATTACTCTGCTAATTAAACCTTCACACTCTGCTCTTACTGGTTGAATTGGCAATCAATGAAGATTGGCCACCAGGCTGGTCAGATTTAGTCATGAAAACTCCAACACTAAATTGCTCATTGTTTCAGTTTCATTGTCCAACCCCTGTATATATATATCCTATTCATGAGTCACTGGATTACTGATTACCTAATGTCCTGCTTTGTTCACTCCTGAAGCCGAGCCCATCCCTTGGACTTGGGCAACCATGAGGGGGTGATGGATTTATTTTTTTAACCTTCTGATCTTCCTTTATGTATGTTACCTGGTTTTTTATTTTTCATACTTCATACTTCTTTTTCTTGACCAGACAAAGACCATATCTTGACCCAGGTATTGTTGTGGTCTTCATGCCCGGCATTCTCTCCATTCCTATTTCACGATCTCTCTATTTGGAGAGTTTTTCAGTAGTTTTCCAAGAGGTGTTTCTCTCAATATCAACAAACAGACAAGTTTTCTTTTTATTTTGCTTCATGACTGTATCAGGTCTGTTGGCCTTGATTTTGTTATATATTTGATTTAGCATTTTCCAGAGAATAGTTGCTTCATCTTTCTCTTTTATAGTTGCTGGTTTATGGTGCTTACAGAATGCCCAATGCCGGTATCCTGCAGCTTTGTTGTGCCTTTGGTGTTATTCTGTTTTTGGCCAAGTCTGAGCAGCAGACGAGGTGGTCTATTGTTTTTTTTATTGCATATCCTGCACAGTGGGTTGGAGCCATATTTCATGTAATAGTTTGTCTTAAAACACTGCCTGGCCCCCCCAAAAAAGTCACCATTTCAGAAGGGTCAAATTATTGGGCTGCATCAAGCAACGAAAACAACGAAGCAGATTTAAAATGACTGGATTTAGGTTAAGAATCCTTCAAGACATTATCAAAAGCTGCAACTTTATGAAAGAAATATGGTTGGAAAAAAATTCATGAATGGGGAACACTTAAACATTTGGTGACCTGATGAGTCCAGACTGAGTCTGTTCCAGAGTGATGGGTGAGAAGGGAAGCGCTGTAATGACGCGATGCTCCCATCATGCATAGTGTCCACTGTACAAGCCTCTGGAGACAGTGTTATGATCTGGGGTCGCTTCAGTCGCTCAGGTCGAGACTCAGCAACGTTATGTGGAGATGAAATGAAGTCACATGACCACCTGAATGTACTGAATCACCAGCACATCACATCTAGAGTTTTTCTTACCTGATGGAACCGACATATTCGAGGGAACGAGTGGTTCTGGGAGCACGAGGAATCATTTTCACACATGAACTGGACGCGACAATGTGCTAAACATAGCTAAAGGTGACTAAAGGTTTTTTCTGGCCTGGCACTGAGTCCACTGCTCTTTAGAAGCAATGATGAACATTTCAGTTTGAGACTTTAAGTCAGCTATTCTTGGACATTGGTTTCGTTTGGCTTGATCTGTGTCTTTGTCATTGATTCATTGGGGTGCTGCCCATACAGCGTTTTTTCTTTAGCTGTTCTAGCACTTGATGTTTAGCCTTCACTTCTGTTCACTTTGAGCGGCGCTGGTGGCTGACTCGTTTTTTCCACGATTTTGATTTCTGTTATGTTGAGCTCTCTTTTAAGTTTGGCAGCCTCATCATACACAGAGGGTGTTTTCTTTGTTCTTTCACTGTCTCTATAAATCATGAGGAGACTTTCCTCTTTGGTGTTCAAGTACGTATCAAGACCGATGGTGGTTATCTGGTATGTCGTCTCGATTCGGATGACGCTCCTGACACCTGATGTTCTCGGGAGGTAAATCCTACCCATTGTGCATTTTTTTTTGTTTGTTTTGTGGTCTGGTCCCCTTTAGTTCTTCTCTCTTACAGGTGATGATGTTGAAACTGTAGGAGACGACTGGCACTGCGAGGGCATTGATTGCGTCTATTCTGCTGGTGTCATTCAGTTCTGATTTAAACAACAGTCATATTCATCTGTGGCACTCGTTTACAATTTTCTCTTTCATCTTAGTGTGTTAAATTACACTGCCTTCCCTCACATCTTGGTTTGGATCTTGGATGGTGGTATCAATGTCAATCTCAGTATTTTATGTCAAATTCTTCTTCTTCATATTATTATTATTATTATTATTATTATTATTATTATTATTAAGATTGGGTTTGTAATAGGTATGAAGAAAAACCATGTACCTTAGAGGGACCTGGACAACTTTTAGTGGAAAAATAGCAGTAATGTCTGTGATCACATGGGCTAATCATTCGTAACCTTATACACAAGCTTGCATGCACAAATTTTATTGCCAGATTTGATTATTACTAAATTTTAAAATTAAACTTTTAAAATTAACTTTTAAATTTAAATTTAAAATTTAATTTTAAAATTAACTCCACACACACACAGACACACACACACACACACACACACACACACACGCACTCACACACATGCACGCACACACATACACGCGCACACACACACACTCAGGCCTGGAGTTGTAAATTGCCGCACGCACACACATACACGCGCACACACACACACTCAGGCCTGGAGTTAAAAAAATCAACAAATTAAAAAAAAAAATAAATTTTTTTATACAATTTGTGAATGATTATACACCTTGTTAATCATCTTCAATCCCAATTATTGCGCATTCCGCTCCATATTCCTGGAAGCCATAATGTTTTATCACCGTCACGCCTTTCCACATGCAACTGATAAGATCGATGCAACAACATAGTTTTCTGAGCGTGCTGCGCATAACAATTAGACATCAGTCTGTCGTCAAACATACAGGTGTCAATGATGCAAACAGGATCTTCTCGAGGTGTTTCATCAACAGCTATAAATACAGGCAGTCGTCTTTTTGTCAGTTCTCAGGCCTGTACCCGAGGACAAAAATGTGAAGTATGAGCCCAAGGCTGAGGCTTATTGACGAGTGCCGTCTCACCGCCCACGGAAACAGTGACAAAGTACGTGACAAGCTATTCTTTATATCAACTTTCCCATCCATGCGATGAAGCCTCCCTCCAAGCCAGGCATCTGCTCGGAGCAACGCTGTGCAGAAAATAAATAAATTAATAAATAAAGAAATAAAGAAAGGGGGATGAAGAAGAAAAAAAAAAAGGGAAACAGACTGCTGTGAACGTCAACAGCCATTTTAATATCTATGCATATGAGTTATGACGAAGCCCTGGGCAGGTAATAAAGAAAGACTCGAGTTATTCATGGGTAGCGATTTCGAGCGGGTACAGAGATGGAGAGTGTTTGATGATATGCGTCTACGTTATGATGCTGAAATCAGCCTGCAGTAAGAAATCAAAGGAGTGCCTTCACTCTGTTAAGCAGCGCCATCTGGTGGAAGGACAGGGTAATAAACAATCCTTCAAACATGCTATACTGTACAGTACCTTCCACAAAGAGTTCCACAATCCTACTGTATAAGACCTAAAAGCACATCTAGCTTGCCATTTTGTATTGGCTTTAGCAGCGTTGTTTCTGTAACTTACACTACTCATGTAATCTCACGTCTAAGGGGGGTCAGGGGTAGCTCAGTGGTGAAGGCATTGGACAAGGTCCCCATTGGACAACAGTGCCACCGCGGGGCCCTTGAGCAAAGACCTCAACTACTCGGAAATGTAAATTTGACCAGGTTCACCACACTGGATGGCCGCTACAGATCACTGAATAAATTTATTTATAAAAGAATAGAAACAACAACAGTGCTCCACACCCATTTTTGACAGGATAAATGATTGAACTTAATGGAAATATTTAAATGTCATATCAATCTTCACTTTAATCTGATCCAGCCGAGTTGGCAACGTTATTAGTTTAATTTACACTTTTAAATGAAAGTAATGTGAGTATCATCTTACACTAATGAAAGATGTACTGATTCATGTTCTAAAAAGAAGAGTAACTCAGCAATGAAATGCAGTAATGCACAGGATAGACAGTATCTGATACAGTAGCAATAGAATTGAATTTGTCCCCTCTAGCAAATTTCCCAATATATTACTGTAGGTATCAGCTCAACCTACTGACACACTGATCAGACATGATATTAACGCCACTACCAGGTGAAGCCAATAACATCGATTATCAAATAATATACCAGTGTACTAGTGACAGGATGATGGATACCCAAGGCTCACCCCCATACTGATGGGGAACAAATGCTGCCAGCCTGTCACGTCCTGTCCAACAGAAAAGGCAAAGAACACGCAGCACAAGAGGAACCCAAAACCTGGGAGGTTGTAATGATGAGCATTTTTTATAAAGTTATAGCTGATCAGTGTATATAAAGCGGGAGAGAGAGAGATTGTTTATTAGTCCAATAGGACATCATTACTGATGCGTGTATACTGTACTGTATATGTTAAATGTTAAACAAACAGCATCTGTTGCTTTCATGTACATCTGCAGTATAGCAGCTACAAACTAGTGCTAGAAGTGATAGCTACTGTACTGCCAACTACAAGGCTAATTAACTAGCATTTGTTTTTGTTTTTTACAATGAGGATGACGCAATCAATTTCTTAGCTGAACAAAATCTCTGACCTTGCCAATTTTAATTAAATAAGTTTGGCTGAACGTTCTGTAGAACTCCAAAGTCGGCTGAAATGGCCGTTTCTCGGGTACGATGTCAGAGGGGAAAGATAACGAAGAGCTGGTTTCCATTTTTTATTGACAACTAAATACTTATCTGTTTCTTAGAAAGTTGGGCTAATAATAATAATAATAATAATAATAATAATAATAATAACAATAACAACAACAACAATAACAATAATAATAATACAGCTTCCCAACAGTGTGTGAAACTAGAAAGCAATTCTGTATAAAAGCATAAAAACCTCTGCCAAATGTAAATATACACAGTATACAGTATTGTGTGCTAGTCGTAGCAATCAACAGCTTCCAATCAATCAGACACTTTATTATCGGATTCACGTGCGTTTTAAAGTGCACAAGACGTTACCAGTCTGACTGAATGATGGAGAGTAACGGCATCCTTTGGGACTTGTCTCTGTCATGGACATTGGTCTTATTACGTAGTACCTTGGTCCTAAAGACCATTAATGGTTCTCCAAATTTATATCACGCTACATGTGCATGGACGTACAGTATGTTTAAATGAAGAAAACAATAAATAAATCACGCGTCAGGTCACATGATCCCAGTGCCATGGAAGAGAGGGTTGGGCCTAATTTGCATACGAAAAGTACAGGCTGCACAAAACTTATTTAAAACATTTTTTTTTTAGGCCAAGACTATAATGGTTTCACTTGTGATTTTTATGAATATTCTTCTTATTTCTTGTGTTATTTCTTGGCTTAACTTAAACTTAAAGTTTCTAGACTTGATTTTCACTTGGCTTCCTTAAAACTTCATCTCGATCCGGATCCCGCGTGCTGGTCCTGGTCTCAGCCAGTTTTCCTCTCACAGTCTGCTGTAGTCTTTAATAACATTCACTGGTTTACAGATATTACGATCAGTACTATGGACATGAGCACATATGGAGAGTCCTGTACTGTGTAGGTCCATGAAGTCTCCAGCTCAGAACCAGAACAACGTCTGATAATCATCAGAACTGCACGACAGTGGAAGAGTACAGAGTTTTAAAAGTACATTCGATTGCGAATGAAATGTCATTACCCATAATGCTTCACTTTCACAGTTACATTTATTCATCCGGCTGCAGCTTTTATCCAAAGTGACTTACAAATGAGGCAGAATAGAATTCATGTATATAGCCATAAAATGTCTTATAATAATTTAGTGCTGTCATACGACCCACTAAACACAGAGCAATAAAAAACTCTCTTCTGTTTAACAAATGTTGAAACTTTCAGAGCGACCACCACTACACTCGTCTTTGATGTGTTTATAATGTGCTTCGGCTTATTTACTGTGAAAGTAATGAATTCCTCACATCATCACACACAGCGAGTGTGTGTGCGGAATAAAGCTCGTATAAACAAAGAGACGGTTTTATTGTGTGTTTGTGTGTGTGAAAGTCGTGTTTGAGTTCATATTAGTAGCATGTGCGTTTGTAGTAGGAGTGTGTGAGGGCATATTAGTACTGTGTATATTACTGGAGTGTGAGTGTGTATCAGTGTGTATTAGTGTGCGAGTGTGTATTAGTGTGTGAGTGTAAATTAGTGTGTGAGTGTGTATCAGTGTGTGTGTGTATTAGTGTGTATCAGTGTGGATCAGTGTGTGAGTGTGTATTAGTGTGTATCATTGGTGAGTGTTTATTAGTGGTGTGTGTTTTAGTGTGTGAGTATGTATCAGCGGTGAGTGTGTGAGTGTGGATTAGCGGTGCGTTACTAGTGTGTGAGTGTGGATTAGCGGTGCGTTACTAGTGTGTGAGTGTGGATTAGCGGTGCGTTAGTAGTGTGTGAGTGTGGA
>QMIH01002204.1:70614-80919 GCA_003987875.1 Clarias batrachus
CACACACACACACACACACACACACACACACACACTAAACTCATGCTGTAGTTGAAACAAATAAGCACACAGTACATTATTATTTATTCCTTATTATTATTATTATTATTATTATTTATTTATTTATTTATTTTTTTTTTTAATTATTTTTTTTTTTTTTAACAAACATGAAACAAGAGTTTAGATGTTTTGGTCAAACTTATTCACTATTCACTATTTATTGATTTTTTTTATTTTTTATTGCTGATAATTTACTAGAGACAATGTATCAGATGATAATTTGCATAAAACTGAGAACAACTATTTTCATAAATGAACTTTTTAAATATTTAATATTTAATATTAAATATCACATTTTCTAATAAGCTCACGGCTGGAGAGTTTGCTACAGCATTAATGTTTTCGCTGGTCTACTACTACTAATAATAATAATAAAGAAAAAAATATTCATAACCAACAGGGGGTGCTGTTTCACATGGCAAAGTAGTTCAATTGTGATTATCAATTGTATAAAGACAGAAAGCTGATTACTGATGAAAAACATGGTACAAAAAACAGCTAATTAAACTTCATATAACCGTGCTGAGTGGCATTACAATTTCAAACAACAGCAACACCACTACCCGGTCATATCACAAACATTATATGCAAACAATATTATTAGTCACAAAGCAATGCCATTCACTGTCCATGTAAGAATGCTAACTAGTTCCCGTATGTCACTGGCGTTATAGTGGTTGCAGACCTTACAAACTACTGACACTGGGGACTCCGTCAAAAACGTTAAATATCTCAACACATCACACTTTCTTCACCTTTTATTACATGAAGCTCATTGAAACGAGTGCGTGGATACGAAGGTCTGATTAACAGAAAATCAATCAGTGCATTCAGACCAATCAGGATCCGGGTTACGATGGAGCAAAATAAAGCAACTTGGGAATTAGAAAAATGGTGTAAGATCACTTAATATTTCTCTAATTGTTGTTGTAAATGATGAACTTGTGATGTATAAACAGCCCTTCAATTAATTTTTTTCCCCTTATAATACAGTATATTTATTCAAATCGTAATATTCTATTAAACACAACCATGGGCAGGAGCAGGTGAGAAAACAAATGGTCAATATTTAGCAAAATAAAATGTCATGTAAACAACAACAACAACAATAATAATAATAATAATAATAATAATTTCGTGTCCGTTATAGTTTTAATAAGTATAGAACACACTCCATGATGACGGCACTATCTGAATGATCCACTAGGGGGAGGTACAAGCCTGGAAACATGAAACACATCCAGGCTTCTGTATCAGACTCAGTAATGTGGTGTGGATGAGAGGGAATATGAAACGGATGATGAATATGTGTTAAAGCCGCCGCTCTCGTTCATGTCATTCATCATTCTATCATCGTTACCGTTCACTTCTCAGGATCTGGATCGCGTGTCCAGGAGACACCGCATGACAAAGTCCGCTGTCGTTACTGATCCCTGTGAGCAAACAGCGAATAACGTTACCCATAATGCAACAGCGACCATGTCTGAATTATAATGAGATGCTGATGATGCTTGAGATTGTGCCCTCAAGAGGGAAACTCGTCCACGGCGAGGACAGCTGAGGCGGTGTAACAGCGCTCGGGAAGACGGGACAGGAGCTATTGAAATGAGCCAGGTTAGAGAAATATCTAGAGTTTAGATTTATTATCACTAAGACAGATGTTATCAAGTGTGGGGTAAATTAGTGATGAGGAGAAGAGCGGTGTAATTGCGTAATGACTGATTGCATCCACGGGTAAAGTGAGGCATCAAACTGTGTACCAGGAAACGTCTGAAAACTTTCTAACGCATTTAGTTTTTAATCCAATTTTCCACCCCTGTCATGAATCTCATCATCCTCGCTCCCTAATAAGACTCATTTTTCACCAAAAGTTTGGCTCCAGTGTTTGCTTCCCTGACTTGCCTGCCAGCTTGAGACCTGATTGGTTAGAAGGTTGTACAAGAAAGACATTTGAGGTCATTTTGTATGTGTGTGTGTGTGTGTGTGTTTTTTTCCCCCGAAAAGCTGCACTTTCTTTTTTTTTCTTTACTTTTGGGTGACATTTTTAAACTTGTCCCTAAACCTTGCAGCAACATAACCTGTTAGACAACACCTAAAGTAAATGTACATTCAAAGCAAAGAGTTCTGCAGTAAGCTTTTAAATTGGAACCATATACTATACTGTAACACACACACACACACATAAAAAACAACAAAAAGTTTATCCTGCTATAGGGCTTCTCTATCACTCCTTGGAACATTTTTTTTTTGGTTTAATTTATACATGCACATTGACACATGAGCTAATCCACTCTTCTGTTGCACTTTAAGGCTTTCACACAGTATATGGATATTTAAAATAACTTTTTTACTTTTTAAAGATTTCCAAAAAGGATCTCCATCCAATTATTAATAAAACCAGTCCAACGGCTAATAAACCAGTCCAAAGTTTAATAAAAATCGGTCCAGCGGGTAATAAGACTTTGCCTGTAGTTAACAAAAAACAATCAAATATTCAATAAAACAGTTTAACGAGTATTTAACTATTCTAATAGATACTAAACAAGTGGAGTGCTTAATAAAAGAAATTCATTTTTACACAGCTACAGTCTAATACAGTCCAATAAAACCAGTAAAGAGATGAATAAAAACACTGCATTTTATTAGATTCTGTGCAATATAATGAACCTCGTCCAAGGTAAACCGTCTAATAGGTGAATAACTTGTCTATTGATTAGGAAAGCTGTCTTCAATATTTCTTGAAGCCTCATAATAAATAAAACAGTCCAGTGGAAAACGGTGTTTAAGTAAACCTATACATTGATTAGTGGTTGATAAATCAGTCCAGTAGTTAGAAAACTTGTCCAGTAGGTAGTAACACAGTGCAATGGTTAGTAAACTAGTCCAATGCAGTACACAGGTAAGTAATTTAGTCCAATGAGTACTAACTTAGTACATTGGTTAGTAAACTAGTCCAATGGGAACTAACTCAACACAATAGTAAACTAGTCCAATAAGTTCTAACTCAGTACAATGGTTAGTAAAGTAATACAATGGGTACTAATTCACCACAATGGTTAGTAAACTAGTCCAATGACTACTAACTCAGTCCAGTGGTTAGTAAACTAGTCCAATAAGTATTAACTGAGTCCAATGATTAGTAAACGAGTTAAATGAGTACTAACTTAGTACTGTGGATAGTAACGAGTTAAATGAGTACTAACTTAGTACTGTGGTTAGTAAACTAGTCCAATGGCTACTAACTCAGTCCCAGTGGTTAGTAAACTAGTCCAATAAGTATTAACTGAGTCCAATGATTAGTAAACGAGTTAAATGAGTACTAACTTAGTACTGTGGATAGTAACGAGTTAAATGAGTACTAACTTAGTACTGTGGATAGTAACGAGTTAAATGAGTACTAACTTAGTACTGTGGATAGTAACGAGTTAAATGAGTACTAACTTAGTACTGTGGATAGTAACGAGTTAAATGAGTACTAACTTAGTACTGTGGTTAGTAAACTAGTCCAATGGCTGCTAACGCAGTCCCAGTGGTTAGTTAAATAGTCCAATAAGTATTAACTGAGTCCAATGATTAGTAAACGAGTTAAATGAGTACTAACTTAGTACTGTGGATAGTAACGAGTTAAATGAGTACTAACTTAGTACTGTGGATAGTAACGAGTTAAATGAGTACTAACTTAGTACTGTGGTTAGTAAACTAGTCCAATGGCTGCTAACGCAGTCCCAGTGGTTAGTTAAATAGTCCAATAAGTATTAACTGAGTCCATTGATTAGTAAATTAGTACTAACTTAGTACTGCGGTTAGTAAACTAGTCCAATGGCTACTAACGCAGTCCAATCCCAGCTTGATTGTACAGATAAGCAGTCATATCATGAGGGAGCATTGGGATTAGCCTGACTGGGATAAATAGCCTGACCCAGCCTGTGGGTTTTCAATCACCAGAAGTGCCATTTGTCCACTGAGCCGACACTCACACACCAACTACAAAAAGAGGACAGACTGTCATTCTGTCCAGAAGTCCTGTTTCCAGCTCCACTGATTAACACTGGAGTGTAACGTAAATGGAACCACACCGTACCGTACCACTGGAGAAGCAGCATGTGCAGTGCTTCTGGTATAAAACAAGCTTCACTGTCCTCACATTTACCTGCCCACACAGACAGGCTGACCTTTTACATTACGAGGTGTAACTGTCCAGGGCGACCGCTGAAGAGCGCTGTAATTATCTCGTCATGTTCTGTTAAAAAAAAAAATGGTGTGAAGCGTCTCGCCCTGACCACTTGCAGCCTACCGTGATAATATGGTGTAAAAAAATACTGAAAGGGGAAAAGAAAGATCTGGAAAATCGAGCATGTTGGTTTCTGTTGATTTGTCATATATAATAATAATAATAATAATAATAATAATAATAATGATCTAAAAACACAAGGGCCCAAAAATATACAATGCACAGATGACCAATGTTGTCTTTGCCCCATCATAAAACTCAAAGTGAATTTTGCCAGCGATGTGTAGTACTACGTTTCCTCTATAGATGTCAGTATTTGCACCATCGTTGACGGCATCATGTGACCGTCATGTGAGAGGCAGATAGTTTTAGTGTTGAAGTGTGTATACATTGTTGAACCCCTCTGTAGCTTTCTGAAGTCACTCCACTCGGAACTTGGGATTGTTTGGGACCCAAAAGTCCGGTTGTAAGGAATTTTCAGTGGTTGTTTGATTAGCTTCAGGAACTTCGCTTCCTAACCGGGTTCTGCTTGGAAGTCTTTTGATGGGTTCTATAATAGATGAATGCTCTTCACTTTCCAAAAGGGGGCGTACTTGGAGCTGTGTTTAAAAAAAAGATCCTTACTGTTGCATGACTCAGGCTTTCTTAGAAACGAACAAAAGGGGGGAAGTTAAAGGTTTTTGCCTTTCTACAGGTAACCCTCCTTTAAAAAAAAAATCAAATTTAGGGTCCGGCAGATCCTCTTAGAAGAAAAATAACGAAGAAAGATTCCAGTAATTAATGTACTGTTTCGTTTTTTTTTTTGGTTCATTAACTAATTATTACAGCTCAAATGAATATAACGTTAATAAAGGAATCCTGCTATTTAAATAATGGTTTTGTTTCTCTATTTAAATAATTTTTTTTTTTCACCCTCGAGATTGTGCTGTTGTGCCGAATATCAGCACGGCTGTGACACACGCGGTCATAGGTTGAAGGGTGCATCCCTTAAATAGCACAGTGTTAATTAAAAAGCTCGTGCGATCACAGCATGTGAAGAGTGCAATGTGGCAGAACATGCAAAGAGTGTGAAGGAAAAAAAAGTATTTAATGGGTTTCTTAATAGTAACAGGACTGGAAAAGAGGATTTAAACTCGAAGAAAGAAAAAGGAAAGAACAGAAGGTGGCGCTAATGTGACATTGTGACCAAACCAAGACATCTAGTGTATCACTATGTAGGGTGTACAATCACTTGTACCGCACACCAAGTATTTGATTTTTTTTTCTTTACTGCTTGATTTTCAGTTTGAACTCAGCTACAAGAACTGGAGTTTGCTAGCTTGCATTCATCCTCGGGCTAGTAGTTTTGAAGAATTCACAGAAATACCAGCGAATTTGTGTAAGAAGGCTCTTAAGTCCGCTGACGCAGTGTGCGCTGTTGATGTTACACGGAAAATCCGTCACCCGCGCCGGGTTTGTGTCTCTGCTGAAAGGAACGTCGCAGAAAAAGACTTTCATCAGCAAAATGTTGCTGATATGGTTATTCATCAAAGGCTATTCATCCAAAAAAAAAAAATACATTCAATGAAATCAAGTCTCAGTCACAGAATTTAGCGAATAATCAAAATTTTAGTGACAACTGAATAAACAGCGTCTTTGTTCACACAGTGTCACGCTGCGCTTTGTACAAGGACATAATAAACATTAAACCTGCAAAAACAAACACCCACGGAGGATTAAAGCACACACACACACACACACACACACACACAAGACTGAGTCGCTGCTAAATAGACAGTGTGTAAAAGCGTGTCACGTCCTGTTGTGTCTAAAACAATGACTGAGGATGAAATTCCATCATCACATTTACTCTACGCTCAGTGGGAGAAAGACGGCTTTTATTATACGTCTCGTTCTGAGAGACACAGACACAAACCGCGAGAATAAACAAAGAGAGAGAGAGAGAAATGATTATAGTCATGTGATAAAAGACAAAAAAAATACACATTTACTCGTATTTAAAACCACAAGTCTATTAAATCATCACATCTGATCGGTCAGAGTTATTGATGTGTTGGACTTTTCTGTATGAGGAATGAGGGAAAAAAAACTGGTAAGAACTTCCTTAAAAATAAAAATAAAAAATAATCCACATGATCTTAGGCAACATGAAGGGTTTGTTTCCTCTTTTTGTTGTTGTTGCATAATTCTTTATTCTCAGCTATCTAACATGGAGCCGTTTAGTACTTCACAAAAACAACCAAGATTACAGAATGGGGTCAGTGTTTGGATCACTAAGTGTTCTTGTATTGTAAATGCTTTTAATTGGAACCGTCCTTAAAAAGTCAACTTTCTTTTAGGAGGTTCTTTAGGCCTCTTGAGATACTTAAATGTTTAAAAAATTGGAAAAATAAAAAAAAATTGTCTAAGCTGGTTCTGCGTCCACTTTGAAATTGAGAAACATGGAATTAAAACAAAATAATTAGAAAAACAATTAACCCTAACTGTTTTATTTTTTTATTTCTTAAACAACCACATAAGACATGTCCTGTGGTTGTGAATCTGTAGGGAGAAGGGTTAAGCATCATCTCAGAAAGACATTTGAAGGATTGTGATCGGAGAGCACTTAAACATCTGGTGAAATCAAATGTGAAAAACAACAACATTAGAACTCACAGCTATGTTTAATTGTAAAAGTACGAGCATTTCCACACACACACACACACACACACACACACAATGCAAAGAGAACTCAAGGGATTGGGACTAAACAGCTGCGTAGCCTTAAGAAAACCACTGACCAGTGAGACTAAAAATAAGGCATGAATTTGCTAGAGAGCATGAAGATTGGACTTTGGCGCATTGGAAAAATGCCATGTGGTCTGCTGAGTCCAGATTTACCCTGCTCCAGAGTGATGGGTGTGAAGAGAAGTGCATGAAGCGATGCTCCCATCATGCATAGCGGCCACTGTACAAGCCTCTGGAGACAGTGTTATGATCTGGGGTCGCTTCAGTTTCTAGGTTCAGGAACGATTTTTTTTTTGGCAAATAATGAGGTCATCTGACGACCTGAATGTACTGAATGACCAGGTTTATCCATCAATGGATTTTATTGGTCTTTTGATTGATTGTGAAAGTGTACAGTAGTTCAGGGAGCATGAGACCCATGGAGTCCAGACCTTAACCCCGTTAGAATTTTGGGGACATGCTGGAGAAGGCCCAACTCTTCCATCATTAATACAAGATCTTGTGAATTTTTGGATGGACATAAATGTTGTGATATTGCATAAGTTTATCGGAATAACGCCGCAGAGAATGCACGCCAGAATCAAAGGAAAAAGTCGATCTGGCGACGTATTAGAGGGCGTGGCTTAGTGTTTTGGCCGCGGAGTGCACAGTAGTTTAAGGTTATTAGCTTCATTAACAGCATAGTTTCTGTTTAAATATAAGACTTTAATATTCTTATGTTGGTGGCATTAAAATATGCGATGGATCATAATCGATGCTGAAATAAAAAAAATTTATGCGCATATTAACGTAGCCGCAGTCGGTCCACATGCTCTACAGCGCGAGAACACGGTTCCTGAGCAGAGTGTTACACCCCGTCACTACTCGCCCTCACTTCTGTTCTACATTTAAAAAAGACAATATGTCCGGCGGGAACTCTTAGCCGCTCGGGTCAGGACTCTGTCCATGGGGCTTCGGGTAACACGCTTGATGTGAAAGGTTTCCGCCGAGCGGTGCAGCAGGTAATTACTGCTCCTCTTACACTGCGAGCTGAAACAGTAAAGCCAAGTTCACTTTTATCAGAGAAGAGAATATACGAGCAGCAGGGAGATTAATCGAGCGAGATAATCGCGGAGTTTAAATGTCAGGAACTGTTATTCATTCATTCCACGCTCCCAAGAATCTGTAAATAAAATCATTTCCTTCTCTTTTAACGGCTTGTCCTCGCTGTGTGTTTGAGTCCCAGTTCTGAGTGTTTACAGCAACATGAGAGAGAAAAAAAAGGTTTTATTGAAAAAAAAAACTTACATTAAGTAAGAGATTTACATTTAAAAATATTTATTTATAATCCATTCGTTAATTAATTTACAACAAATATGTTTTTTTTTCTCCATTAGTATCATGCTATTCTTCTAATTGCACAGAATCTACTCTGTACTACAGAGCGGTTTTCTAGTTTTGTCGCCTCACGGTGACGATATGCGTTTGCTGGCTTTTACCACTGAGTGGCGCTATATAACTATAAACCGACGCGTCAGGCCTTAGTTCACTCTCTCAAGGATTAATGAGCCGCAGCTCCTTTAGAGCCGCACGTAATAGCGGATAAAATCAAGTGAAACATTCATAATCACAGTACTAAAATTACAGTACAAATGTAGAATTAAATTTTTATTAGTATCGAATTTAGGCAACACAGTGAGCCTTTAGATTTTATCATGTGTAATTAGAAAGTCTACGCGTGTAGGCTTTGGGGTCATCTTCTATTTTGTGTTGTTTAAATTTCTAGTAGATAAAACCGGAATAAATGAGACCATAAAATTAAAGCATTGTCAGGACGTGCTACTGCGTAAACAGATGTCGTTGTCATTCAGCCCCGCTTGTGTTTTTGCGGTATTATGAGAATGAAATGCAGTAGGCTGTTCTTGATCATCATCATTTTATTTAATAAATAATGACCCCCGTTGCGCTGCACCACCGCTGGCAAAACCTTGTGAAATACAAGTGAAACATTAAATGAATTTACAATCACAGCACTAAAATTATCGTAATAAATATAGGGCGTTTCTTATTTGCATCGAATTTACTATCAAATAAGACTATATTAAAATACAAGTAGTAAATAAACTAATTAAAGGTTTAGATTATGTATTTTTTGATGTAATTAAATGCACACTAAAACGCTAAAACATTATCACCCATGAAGTCAAGTGGAAGAGTATTTCAAAATCTGTGTGATTTTTTGTGTGATTCCCATCTACAGTATGGATTCATTTTTATTTTCTTTAAACACACATATAGACGCATAGTGGACCGCGCATATTCATTATTAAATCTGTCCATGAAACAAGCTGGACTATGTTAGATCGTTACGCATTAAAGTGCACAAGACTGTGTCTTACTTAAACACATAATTAAAAAAAAAAACACTTGAACTGAGAAACTGCTCTGTAAGCTCTTCTTGGTTAAGCTCAATGTGTGAAAATACTTATATACCAACCCCCAGAGCCAGCCTGTATCGCTGTGTGATTTTAGCTGGAGAAATCTAACAGCGCCGTACGCCAGTCAAATCCGCTAGAGTTTTTACTCGGCAGAATGTTAAGCAGCCTTTCAAACACGTGAATGGAAATTTAGTACGGACCTTAAAGCAGCAAATAGAGACAAAACCCACGGATGAAGAACACGGAATTGTCCCGGATTGAACAGAATACTGATTGCGCCTGCGAACGAGAAGGGAGCTGGAAAGATGGAATCTGTCTGATTGAGCATGCCATTCACTCAGTGCTTTAAACTATGCATCACCTTTAAAGCTGTTTTCATGCTTTGAAGAAACATCTTGACATTTCAGGTCATTGGTATTCCCTGGACGATCCGGCTACACTTTCGATCCTGATGTTTTATTATGGAGATCGCACCACGTGAGATGGTGATTTGGGGTATTTTTTTTTTTTGTTGTTTTTTTCATTCTCTGAAGGAAATTTAGCTTTTTGAAGAGCGTGATTGAGCTCGCTTGAAATGAATACACACATTCCTGAGAAGAAAAACAGCTCTTTTAGATTTGATTCGCTTCATGTCGACGCTTGTCTTGTTGCATTATAATTTAATTCAGCATTTTAACACAACCGTGCTGTTCTGAGTTCTGCTGTCACGACCCGCCAAGCCACAGCCCTGTCATGATCACCTGCACACCCCGGTTCCATGCTCCGCCCCACTGCTTTCATTCCACCGCCTCATTCTCCACTYTGCACACCTGTACTCAATCCATAATCACCTCTCCTCCCTATTTAACTCGCACTCAGACTACACCTCCT
>QMIH01002205.1:3764-16992 GCA_003987875.1 Clarias batrachus
TCGGCATGATGTGCAGAATCCCGTATCAATCTCCTGTATCAATCTTCAGAAGCACGCTGCATGAAATCCATACCATGGACCACGATAGATGGMAGATGTGTAACAACAGCAAAACGCTGATAGAAGCGCTCGCCCACGAATCCAAAATTGAACCAGGTAATGCCAACAGGATCACAAGTACTGCCATCAGCCAGTAAAATTGGTGAAGTAGTCCACGGTTTGAGGCTAGCTTTCAATTTAGGGTGAGTTTTAGCAATATCAGGTTGAATAGCCAAAAGAGATGCACCAGTGGCTAAAGTAGCTTCTAACACTTGATCGTTAAGATTAATTTTCTGAATGGATTGATCGAAAAAGAAGGAGATGCAGTATCTTCAGCATGACTCAGAACATGTAAGAGGGAAGATTCATCTTCATTAGAATAAAGAGTCGAAATCATTTTGTGGCACAATGTTCAGGTAAGTTTAAACTTTCAGAAAGAGTAAGCATCAGCTGAGCATCTGTAGTTTCAACGTGACATGAGTCTGTCTCAAAAAATGTATTTTATTTTGGACCAGAGTGTGAAATGAAGCCAGGAAGTAAGCATTTGAAGCAGTGAATTTCGCTGTTCATCTTTGTTTTGTCTCTTACGGTGGCAGGAAGACATGTTCCTGGCAATGGGTCGCCACAGCCGTTTGTCACAAGTTCTTACACCAGATGCCGTTCTGAACACAACCCTCACATTTTTTGCTGGGTTTGGGACAGGCTCTTCATCCAGTGGCTGGCAATCAAACCTGGCTCTTTCACATGGCAGCGGAACACCTCCCACTGAGACACCAGTGCTCTGGTACTTTAGGGATTATAAAGAATATACTTACAGCATCATGTGCAGACAGACCAATCCAGCATCTTGATCAAAATAATTAAATGTGGGCAGTTTACATGTGCATTGATGCTGTCAGACACAAAATCTCTTGATTTTAAGTTGATGGAACTTTAAGGAGACAGTTACTGTGTCTTAAAATATAAAATTTGTTCAGCTAACTTGAAAAGTGTCATTTCTACAAACTTACAAACTCATAAATACCAAAAAGTTCTAAATACTCAAAAAGGTCTATTAACTTGAACTAATTGTAATTGTTTAAGTTAGCAGTACTCAATTTGTTTAATTACTTTGAGCATTAGTTTACGGTGCAGTAATGATTGGCAGACATGTCTCAGCCCCCCTCACTCTCAGCACTGGAGCCCCCCAAGGTTGTGTTCTGAGCCCCTTGCTGTTCTCTTTGTATATATATGACTGCATGGCCACTACCAACTCCACCATCAAGTATGCTGACGACATTGTTGTGGTGGACTTGATCATTGACAACGAAGAGACAGCCTATCTGGAGGACATTGGAAATCTGGAGAACTGATGCCAGAGGAACAATCTCCTTCTAAACATCAGCAAGACAAAGGAGTTGATAGTGATACTTCAGTATAAAGCAGCAGAGCAACTACCAGACCCCCATCATCAACAGGAGCCCAGTGGAGAGAGTGGATAMCTTCAGATAACTTGGTGTTCACATCATTCAGGACATGTAATGGTCCTATTTCATCAACACCATGATAAAAAAAGGCCTGGCAGCGTCTCTACCACCTTAGACCCTTGAGAGACTTTAGACTGTACCATGGGAAACATCACGACCTGCTTCAGGAACAGCACCATGCAGGACAGACGAGCTCTACAGAGGGTGGTGCTAAATCAGCTAAGAGCATCATCCACACCGAGGTCCCTGACCTGCTCTCAATCAAAACCAAAGCCAGGAAGATCATGAAGAACCTCAGACACCCCAGCAATGGACTGTTCTCTCTGTTGCAGTCAGGAAAGTGATTATGCTCCTTGAAGGCTAATACTGAGAGACTGAGGAGGATCTTCTTCCCACAGGCGAAGACCAACCAGTACACCACACAGGACTAAACCAGTTTGCACATGCACACATATGGACATTTGTCTTTTTGCACTCATTCTGGATATTCATGGACACTGAAMACCTGCACATTCATGCAAATTTACATATTTCTATTTAATTTCTTTGCTTGTTGCACATAAATGACTTTCAATAAGACACTTCCCTGCATATTGCATGCATATTATAAGATGTAAAACTATTACAACTAGCTAGACAGTGAAAGACTTGAGTATAATATTAGACAGCAACTTGCCCCTTGAAAATCATATTTCCAATATTTWAAAAAAACAGCTTTTTCTTCTCAGCTAGTGCTGCTAATATAATGAACGGCAGCTATGCCAATTCTTTTCCATCTGTTCTTTGTTTTTCTACCTACCCTGAGGCATCTGGAGATTGTGCCTGCTCTGGTAGACAAAGGCTAACCCTGCAAGTAACCTGAGGCAGGTTAAATATAAGGACTACCTTCAGCTGGATTTTGCTTCATGRTGGTTTGGAGCTACACATGTTGCTCCTGAGCTCCCAGTGTTCTTAACCCCCTCTGCACCTGTCTGACTCTTCCTGGTGCCGAACTGGACTCCATGTTAACTTAGACATTTTCTTATATTGAGCTGCCTTACACAATATGTCTGCATGAAATTCCTGCTATCTGTGATCACCCAGATGAGGATGGGTTTCCTACGGAGTCTGGTTCTTCTCAAGGTTTCTTCCTATTTCCACCTGARGGAGTTTTTCCTTGACACCGTCGCTCTCGCACTTGGTTTGCTCATGAGGGACATGAGATAATAGCTATCTAATAGTTAAGATCTATTTGAGACATTTTTACTTGCTCATACACATTTACCTAATTTTCTTTTAATTTTGTGAAGAAGATTTGAGACAATGACCGCTTTTAAAAGTGCTATATAAATAAAATGTAATTGAATTGCTGATAATTAATAATAATAATTCAGCCCAAGGCGAGGTTCTTTACCAGTTTGTTCTCGAGGAGTCGCGTAAGGTCATCTTGCAAGGAAAAATGGATGGAAGTCTTTGGAATGCTGTGGGACAGAAAAGCTCTTATGCATACATGAAATATTGGAACATGTCAGGGTGTTTGTGCTTTTATATTTTAACCAGTTTTGAAAAAAAAAAACATATGGATTGGAAAAATCTGATTATTATGGTCACTTAAAATTGTAATAATTGAATTGAGTAATGTTTGAATTATTATTTTCAAATGCATGATTATATAACTACACATGTCCTTTAAAATAAATAAAGAAACTAATTTGCTAATTTATTGAGAACTTTGTGTTTTTTTATTAATGTGTTTTATACCAAAAAAATGTACAAACGTAACGATAACGAGGTTTAATTATTCCTTAACTTCTAGATCTGTTGTTCTACACAGAATCTTRGAGGRTTCTCCAAGAGGACCAAACTAAATAAAGCCCAATGTTTTACCCCCTCACTTAATAGTTCCACAATTGTTCATATTTTGGACCAGTTCAACAGTATGAAGTAAAAAAAAAAAAAAAAACAGCATGCTTTTGGCTTTATCTGACACTGAAGTGAGAATTCTGTAGAATGTTTCCTCTTCAGCTGCATGCTTGGACCTGCTGCAGGAACACCATCTGGTGAGCAATAAAGTAAAATACTTCCTGTGCATTWAATGGCATTTGCACACCAGTACAGTACAGACAGTCAGTTCTCTTATCTGTTTTTCATTCCTTTTCATGTTGTACGTTCTGAATGATGATCTCAGGAAACACACCACAACCAGGTTGCTTTCTGTTGCGATGGAGAGCTAAATGTGTTTTAGTGACAAATGGACAAAGAGGTGGAACCTGTGAGAACTTTTATTTGTACTTCATCCTGCCAAAAATGATTCTAATGGAATTCTAATCTAATCTGGCACGCTCATGCCATTTTCTTCATTACATCAGATGGATTTGTCTATTAAGATCAACACAGGCTATCATGTCCAATCACAATGTCCGTTTTATGAATATGCAAACCTAGCCATGCCCACACCTGTTCATCTATTTATACTGTAACGCAGTGTTACAGTCTACCAGTTTTGCAGCATTTATTTCAGGGAGAAGATTTATCAAATAATCAGCGGTTTTATCAATAATCTGTTGTTGTTGTTTTTTTTACACCTGTAAATCCTGTTCTCTGCTGTAAAGAGAGTGTGAATGGAACCTTAGTTTTGTACACAATTTTCCAGAAAACCATGAAGGAGAGCTTGAGTATGACAGAAAAACCCACAAGTGAGAACCATGAACCCATAACTGGTAAGGAAACCGAATTCATGGTACAACCAGACGAAACTGAGGTCAGTCCCAAGAAGTCTTTTACTGAAACAAGGGAGGCTGAGATAAATMCTAAGGAGAAGGTCTCAAACGGGGCAGAGAACCCTGAGGTAAAAATAAACCCAGGTGAAAATGCTGTAACTGAGGTGAATGAGACTGTGGTGAAAGTAAATACAGCAGAGAGTAGCTTCACCAAGGCAGAGGAGCCCGAGGTAAAGGTAAACCAAGAAGATAAGAGCTTTACTGAGGCTGGGCAGCCTGAGGTAAAACCTTGGGAGAGGCACTTWACCGAGGTGGAGGAGGTGAAGAGGGAGAACATCAGAGGTAGTGAGAGCCAGTGGGCCTTGGTGGAGGAAGAGCTCGAGTTTGAACACCCYGAGGGCGGCTGGGGCTGGGTGGTCATGCTCGCCTCCACGTGGTGCAACGGGTCGGTGTACGGAATCCAAAGCATCTTCGGGATCTTATTCGTGTCSCTGCTGACGGAGTTCGGCTCTGAGTCTGATGATGACTTGCGCTTCAGGACAGGTATTACCTCAGATTTACCTCAGATTTACCTCAGATTTACCTCAGATCTACCTCAGGAACATTAATATGAGATAATAAATCCTTTCGTTTATTTACTTTAGCTACATACATGTACATGTGGTGTCACTGATAAATTATTACTGTGTTAAATTATTCATTAATCTATAACCAACATGTCACTGATTTTTAGACATCGCTTTTTCCTCATCCATGTTTCTTACAATTACAGACCACATTTAGCTCAGGAATCCAATACTGTAATTGTATTGTTATTAAACAGTTCATTGCTAAAATAGCCCTATCTCAGTGTGATTACCGGCAGTTATTCTGCACTGATGTCCTGCAGTTCTGAAGCACTGTACTGGAGTAGCTGTTATCCTAACTAGATTATCCTACTACTACTATTATTATTATTATTATTATCTGTTTTTATTATTTATTTATGTTAAATGATTATTACTATACTTTAATATTACATACCTTATTGAGTTATTGACGGTAGACTATCAATATAGTATATGTATAAATGCCTAATTTCATTAAAGTGATGTAATGAGTGTCTCAGTTGTGCAATAGTATGATACGATGTGCACAGAAGGAATGAATAGGAAGGCAAAATAAAGTCTGAACACTGCACACGGGGTGACACCAGACAGACGTTCAGTCGGCAGACAAAGATCTAGAGGCTACGGCCTCCTTTGAGGAGTGTTTCAAAAACAGTTTTTATATCGTATAGGTATAAAAACAGCTTATATCTGTCAATTTCCAGTGTTCACATTGTAACAATTACGGTTCATAACCATGTTTTTTACAGCTCAGAACTGTCTAATTTAAAGGGTTTGTTGTACTAATTACGGTTAAAACCTATTATTATTTCACAAAGCAGAAAGGAAACTATTTAAACTAAAGAAAAACCATTAAATATGCAAATGCTGTTGGACTATTTTTATTATAAATAACCACAATGAATTCATTCAGCAATTCTGTGAAAGCCTCATTTGATCACACAAGCTGGGAGCTAGAAGAGATAGAAATCTCATTGCTAAGCATTCGGATTTTACTGTTAAGAAACTATTAAGAGTACCTTTATACTACTTGATGAATACAAACCTAAATCAAATCATCAAAACCTTTCAAAATCTATTCAAGACTTGGACATCAGCATGGTCCCGTTTATTTATTAATAAAGACAGCATAACAATATTTCAATTCTCAAAATCAAATATACAAATGTCAACCCAAGTAAAAAAAAATAAAAAAAATAAACAAGTATGCTAAGTATATTAAATCCTAGCATGCTCAAAACATTTTTAAGTATACGTAAACCCAGACCCATGACTGGTATACTTAAAGTTTGCTATTTTGGAACAACTAATTTTGTACTAAGCTGTAATTATACAAATACATGTAATTATTTTGTAATTATACAAAAGCACAATTTTAAGTGTATTAAGTATAATTTTGTGTGCTAAAGTGGAACAACTTTAAGTATACTTAGAACCCTTATAGTATTTGACATACCTGACATTTGTACATACCTGACAGTAATTAAATTAAAGTATATATTGATTGTATTATAAGTACATTACAGCAATTTTTACTGTGTTACAAATAAATGAGTAATATACTCAGAATATATTCTTATTGCAGCAGTAGCATGCTGTGGCCAATTACAAACAATAAAACAATACACTGTGTGATTAATACAAATCTACTTTATTATATCATACAGTACACACAGTCTTCTATAATACTGTATTGTAAATGTGTTACCAGTGCACTAAAGGTGTTTAGGATCATTTACACATGCTCAATGCATTTTCTACACTATTACATGTAAACACATTACATCAGTAATGACGAGGCAGATTTTATTCATGAGTTCAACAGATTTAATTTACTTAACAGTACTATAGTTTATTTCTGCAACAAAACGTCAGGTTGTCTCAAACACACAAACTAAAATTTAAACTGTTGTGTGAACAAAGACAGACATTAGCATTAGAATATACGATCCAGTATTAGTATATACAGGTACAGGATTAGAATATACAGTATTAGAATGTACACGAGAGAGTAGTGCACTAAATATAAGCATAAATAAGTACAAATGAATAAGTACATTTAAATTTAACTGAAAATATAATGGGACTACGGTATATTATAATTTGTATTCTAATGTATACTTTCTGTACATTTCTACGATGATTATTTCAAGCATATTTTAAAAAATATACCAAAAATAAATTGAAAAACAAAGTTTACATAGTGTGCTTTGAAAATTAGACCAACCTTTCACTTAAAGTATATTTTCCTATAATATATTTTTTTGAAAAGTGTACTATAATATATATATATATATAAAATACTATAATATCAAATATGTTCATGTATTTTGTAACCGATTTGGCCCATGGGTGCATGCTCGAGGCTGTCTTTGCCGTGGTGCTCAAAGGACATAATACCATTCATGATTTTGAAGTCCCTGGGGCGCGTTCCATTGCCCCGCTCACGTCTCACTCTTCCTGGGTTTCCCCACATCCACCGCACAAATCTGCTCAGTGACTTCTTTAAGTTCCACACCGATAACCCTGAGTTAAACTCCCTGCTGTATTTTATAGCGCGGGGAGAAGCCCGGCACCCATTAGTGGAGATTAATCACCAGCCGGTGCCCATTCCGGCAGCCCCGCCCCTTCACACACCTGCAGAAGGGGAGGCCGCCTACCTAGTGAGTGATATCAGGAGTGATATAAGATTTAGACGCACGACTATCACAGGCACACGCCGTGACAATTTGTAAGACATGTAAAGAGGGCAATTCCATGAAACAACCTTCCAATGAAAAAACGTTTATTTTTACTATACTTGTCATGAGTCTAGCTGGTGGTACTCACTAGACCGGCTGGTGTTGTTGCCGTGGGCATATATGGTAGGCATGAATGCAGAGGGGTGTGCAACCAGAAATAGTCTTTATTTACAACTCAATAAACAAACACAAACAAAGGAACCAAAACAACAAACTCAAACTAAAACTAGGGCTCAGGAAAAACACAGGAAAGSAKCTGAACACAGGGAACCAGGAGCTGACATGGGAACTGACACAGAACTAGGGATGAGGAAACATGGCGCTGGAGCTAACTAAAGACACATAGGGGAACTAGACACGAGACTGGACAGGACGTGGCGGGAACTAGAGATGGAGTGACAGGACTGGAGAGGCTGGACAGGAGACAGGGCTGGACAGGAGACAGGGCTAACAGACTAGAGACCAGATGGGTTAGGGGTTAGTGGTTAGTGAGATTAGTAGCTACATGGAGTATTGGGATGCTGACCTAACCGGGTTAGTGGCTAATGGGGTTAGTGGCTAACCGGGTTAGTACTGACCTAATACAGAAGCAGAACACAAAAGGCATGGCACACATGGGGCTATACCAAACTAGCGGCTAACCTACTAGTGACCAGAACCACTAGCAGTCAATCCCACTAGAGGCTAGCCTACTGGAAGCTAACCCTACTAGGGGCTAACCCTACTAGCCGTGAAGGCCTACTAGCGGCTAACCCTGCTAACGGCTAAGCCCTCATGTGGCTACACATACTAGGGAAGTTTTTAACCAAAGAACTAAACAAGACGACTGACACTGGGAAGACMCAGAACAGTACTTACACAGTACACAGGAGGAGACACGGCCTAACTAAACATGAACAAGGCAGCTCCATGAATCCATCAGAACAAGGAACATACAGAAAACAAAACTAGAGCCCTCTGAAAACAAAGGTTACAAAACAAACCAAATATAAACTTAAAGAAACAAAAAGGAATGCCCACATGATGGTATACAAACATACCAAAACACACGAACATACCAAACAATGCTTGACCCAGTTTCCCAGAACAAACTGCTATTTATAGAAGCTTTAATGAGCCACCTCAGTTCAGGTGAGCACTCATCACCTGACCGAGGTGCCTTCTGGGAAACTGAGTCAACCAACAAGAACTACACAGACGTGAACAGTGACCTCATCCACGCTACACGGGCTAACTGCTAAAGCTTCTGTGCTTATCCTCTGGTTGTCCGTGACAATTTTTCTATTTTAAAAAGTCTAGATGGATATTATTCTGATTTTTGAACTCTTCAGTGAAATATAAACTGATGATTTAGTATATTGTTAACAAATACCTTCTCTGAGAGTTTATATGTTACATCCATAATGTCATATCCATAATCCTTGAATTGACAAAGACAAAATAATGTTTTTCTTTTTATCGTAAATACAGGATATTATATGTTTTACTGCAATAAGCCACATTTTCATATGTTTTTAACTGTTAAATTTAAGATCTTACTCTGTAAACCTAAATACAGTTTTTCACAGTAAATTCTACGGTTATTGCAAGTTTTGTGAAATTCTGACTTATTCTGTGGCATTTATACTGTATTTTACTGTTAAATTTACAGACATTTTTTACAGTGCATAGAAGTAAAAGTGTGTATGTGAGGAAAAAATAAGTGCTTAAATGTGCACAACTGATTTTGACAACAACTTCTCCAACCTGAGTGTAAATTCTTGGCAAGAATTATTTCCTTATAAAATGTTTGACTGACAAAATGTTACACATTTGCGACATATCAGAATTAAACCATCATGACATTTCAAAGTTCAGCCAGGAAAGCTTGCGTGGCATAAAAAGCTGGGAGAGGAGTGTGTTATGGAGGAGACCTCCCATGGCCAAGTCTGAGCGGTTTCCCTGTCGCATCATTCAGTTACGTGGTGAGTGGGAACTTAAGTGTAACATTTATTATTTTACAACATGAAATATTAGATATGATTTTTGTGTCATCTAACTAGTTAATGTATTGTATAGCTGTGCGGTCTTAAAGGTATCGTCCTAAAGGTGTGTGTGTTTTCTAACATTAACTTAAGCCTTTATTTGTCACATATACATTAGAGCAGAGTGAAATTCTTTCTTTGCATATACCAGCGTACGTGAGGTCAGAGCGCAGGGTCAGCCCTGAAACAGAGCAGCAGGAGCAGAACTACCACTGCCTCTAACTTCATTGCTATACCAGGGTCACTTGAGGAGGAATCACAACTATTAGTCTGCATCTCTAAAGCCAACACCCACTGATGGCAAACTCAAGCYATTATTTAGCAATAATTTAGGACATAATAATGACAGTTTCCAAGTAAAAGATGTAAGGTTGAGGATATACAGTATGGAATGATTCCATTTTCATTATTTAAATGTTGTTTCTACACAACTCTTAATGAATATTTGTCTCGCTGTTTGCTTTTCATTTGCTTTTCATGTCAAGAACATCTTTAAAGTGAAAGAACAGGTGGTGAAAGTACTTATTTCAACAAAGTTGAAGAATTAGGACAAAATGTGGATTAGGCATTAAACCTCCCCAGGCTTCCAGCTTCAGACTTCAGCCTTGTTAAATGTTTACATATCTATTTTTCTTTGCTAATTTTTATCACCTTTTTTTTCTGCAAACTGGATACTGTGACAAACTAAAAAAGAACACTCTGCTTTTGTCCGGTCGTACACTGATTGACATGCAGCATCTCCTTGCAGCAGCACAGATGAACAGTAATATTGCTGAGTGTAAAAGTGCGTTCATGGACATTTTTTGGTTGTTTTTAGTGTTTTAAGTGTGATCTTTTAATATGTATTTATTTTATTAGTAAAATGATTGCCAATCATTTTGTTGTAATGTAGTTGTATTACCTTAATCCTGCATCCTACTACAGATTTGCACTTACAAAGCAGCACTTCAGACAGCCAGTTTCCTTGTACAGTGGAACCTTGGATTGTGAGCATAATTTGTTCCCGAAGCATGCTTGTATATTAAAACACTCGGATATCAAAGCAATTTTCCCCCATAGGAATGAATGAAAACTCAGATTATTTGTTTCACAACCCAAATACTGTATATGTATGTAAGGGTTGTTTTTCATTAATATACAGTAAGTGATGGGGATCATCACCTATGCCTCAACAAGGTACATTTCAAGAATTACTACCCTGTTCTATTCATGCCCACTGCTTTTGGTTTTCTGAAAGTAGTGTATAATAAAAATTAGATGTCAGGAATGCCGACAATCTTGTCCGCCTATAAAACCGAGATGAGTGAAAGCCTGCATTCCACACACGTACTGGTCTGATAGGTTGTACATGGAGGGAATCCACATCTTCCCCACACAGACTCTCTACTGGTGTCCCATAGGCCTCAGTACTTTGTCATTGTTAAGGTCATATCATGGCATGGCTCTTCATATGCAGATGATACACAACTTAATCTTTCCTTTCCTCCCTCAGACACTCAGGTTTCCATCAGGATCTCAACCTGGATGATGGCTCATAGGCTAAAGCTTAACCACAGTAAAACTGAACTGCTGTTCACCCCTGGTGAGTCATAACTCAGTCAAGAGCTTGTGATCTCCCTGGACAAAAATCWGATCACTGCTTCAGTCACTGCCCGCAACCTTGGGGTAMCTCTGGACAATCAACCGTTATTTTCCTCACATACTGCYACYCWTACTCGCTCTTGTCGGATTCTTTTTTACAGCATCCGAAGAATCCGCCCATGTCTTTTTTCACAGAYTACTCAAGTGTTTGTTAGATAGGAGTTGTTATCCCTTGTTATTTCAAGACTGGATTACTGCAACTCGCTCCTGGCAGGTCTGCCTCCGTCCTCGACTTGTCTTCTGCAGCTGATCCAAAATGCAGCTGCATGACTTGTTTTCAACATTGCTACAGTCCTTCCACACGCTTTTCAAAACCCTGATGCTTGCCTACAGAGCTAAAACACAAAATTATTTTCTTAATTCGTGCTCCACTTATTGGGATTTCTGTTCGGATGTTTTTACTTTTGAGTGCTTGCTCMACCAGTTTATCACTGCTTCTTTGTTTACTCCTACATGTGCTGGTACCCACATGAAAGTCATCCTTACACCCTTCTGGTATCATTCTGATATTATTTGTAATATGTTAACTTGAATGACCTGGCTGCATGTGTTTCCTGTTCCTAGACTGATGTTGTTGTTGATGCAGACGTGTTATCTGATCCTACTATTACCTCTCTTTGGTAATTCTTCCCCACGTGCTATTTGTATTCCTGTCAGTCCGACAGTGTTTCAGCTCGCTGACTGTCATGGCTAAGGCCTCTGCTTTGTGTCTTTACCTTTTCCTTCCTCACTCCAGTGTGTGTACTTGACTATTTTCATGTTTTTCCTGACTTTGGCTTGTGCTTTCTTATATTCGATTTATTTATTTTTTTTCAAGTGAATGATGTTTTTTTGTTGAAGTTGTTTCTTTATTTCTGTTTGTTTTTCGGGATCATTTTACATGAWGTTTGGTGAATAATATTGGTTATTTTATTTTCAAATGATTTTTATTTCTGTTATGCTTTTTGTTGTTATTTCTTATATCTATATATGTCTATATTTTCTTACATTTTTTCCCCACTTAATGATTCACTCTCTTCTGTTTCTGCCCCATATTTTCCCTCTTTTTATTTGCTTTTWAATTTTAAGCATGTTTACCTGTTTCTCCTTCATTCCGTCTTACTTAAGATGGAAAAACCAGGTCGTGCGTTCATTATTTTAAAAATGTGTCAAGTTTAAGGTGCATTAAACAGGTAGTGCTATCAAATGATATATTAATATGAAAATACTGCTTGTATGAAGATTATACAGTATATACCGGTGGGAATGCACATAAGGTGCACCAGCAAGTAGTAGTGGAGAGAATGAACCAGCAAGTATGTGAGCAAATACTAATAAATAAAAAAGATGAATGAAGCATGTGACCATACGGCATTGCAGACAGAAAGTACAGTATAGGAGCATATTCATTGTGATGTCAGCGTGGGAGATCSTCTCCTGACACAGAGTAGAGTTATTGTAAAGTCTAATTGCAGCTGGCAGAAAAGACTTCCTTTGTTCTTTTGCCTTTCCTTTGGAGCTGAAGCATCATCTCTCTCATCATTTCTCATGGGGGTAGTAGTGCTGTGTAGTTGGACTGTAGGACTGCACATGAAGTCCTAGACATTTTGCTTTGGTATCCCCTRTCCACCCAAAGCTCTGCCCATTAATCTTACTGTTGTTGCCAGTATTCCTTGAGGATGACCATCTTTGGGTGCTCTTTGCTAGGCTCTTATAGTATGCTAACAGGAGCTTTATTCTTCTTACTCTTGTTGGCATTACTCCAGCTTATCTGTATGGCTGATACTAGGGATGTTTGGAAGACCCCACAACAGACTCTTAAAGCTTGAGCTTGCGTAGTGTCTATCTGCTTTACGTTGCATTCTGCTGCTGACGTGTTCTGTATGCTAGGCAGTCATAGTCTTTGGTAGCTCTGTGCACTGTACAGTATATGCTGATTAACGAGGCTCTGTTCACTACCCACATCTGGCCTGTTAGGCATCGCGTTATGGTTCTGATTATCTTACATTATCTTTTACTTATCTTTTTTTT
>QMIH01002205.1:21038-36095 GCA_003987875.1 Clarias batrachus
AGTTAGTACAGAATGCAGCAGCGAGAGTCCTCACTAGAACCAGAAGATACGAGCACATCACCCCTGTCTTATCTACACTGCATTGGCTCCCTGTCAAATTTCACATCCATTTAAAAATAATATTAGAATATCATTGAAATGTTGATTTATTTCAGTAATTCAATTCAAAAAGTGAAACTTATAGTGTAATTATATGGATTAATTACACACAGACTGATGTATTTCAATTGTTTTTTTCTTTTGATGATTACGGCTTTACAGCTAATGAAAACCAAGTTCAGKATCTCAGAAAATTTGAATATTTTGAAAACATGATGTCACACACTAATCAGCTAATTAACTCGAAACACCTGAAAGGGTTTTCCGAGGCTTTAAATAGTCTCTCGGTCTGGATCAGTAGGCTACACAATTCTGATGAAGACTGCTGACTTGACAGTTGTCCAGAAGATGATCGTTGACACCCTGCACATGGAGGGTAAGACACAAAAGGTCATTATGGTGAGAAAGGTGCACAGGCAACAGGGATAATCGCAGCCTTGAGATGATTCTGAAAAGAAACCCATTCAAGAACTTGTGGAGATTCACAGGGAGATTCACAGGGAGTGGACTGCAGCTGGAGTCAGTGCTTCAAGAGCCACCACACACAGACGTGTCCAGGACACGGCTACAACTGTCGCAACTGTCGCAACTCTTGTTTTGTCAAGCCACTCTTGTACCACAGACAACGTCAGAGGCGTCTTACCTGTGCTAAGGACAAAAAGGATTGGACTGTAGTTCAGGGGGCCAAAGTCCTCTTTTCAGATTAAAAATAAATTTTGCATTTCATTGGAAAATCAAGGTCACAGAGTGTGGAGGAAGAGAGAAGAGGCACACAATCTAGTTTGCTTAAGGTCCAGTGCACAGGTCAGGTTACRGGAACCCTGTCATCTGCTAATGGTGGTCCGTTGTGTTTTATCAGGTCCAAGCTCAGTGCAGCGTCCACCAGGAGGTTTTTGAGCACTTCAGGCTTTCCTTCTGCTGACCAGCTTTATGGAGATGCTGATTTCATTTTCCAGCAGTACTTGGCACCTGCCCACACTGCCAAAAGTACTAACTAGTTTTACTAACTTTAAGGACCATGGTACCCCTGTGCTGGATTGGCCAGCAAATCAGAGGACTCACCTTACCTGAACCCCACAGAGAATCTCTGGAGTATTGTGATGAGGAAGATGTGAGACATCAGACCCAACAATGCAGAAGAGCTGAAGGCTGCTATTAGAGCAACCTGGGCCTCCATAACACCTCAGCAGTGCCACAGACTGACCGCCTCCATGCCACGCCGCATTGCTGCAGTAACCGTAAAAATTTAAAGAAATAAACACTTGAAATATATCAGTCAGTGTGTAATGAATCTGTCTAAAATCACCTTTTTAATTGAAATATGGAATGAAATCAAGTTTTTGATGATATTCTAATTTATTGAGATGCACTTGTACTTTTGACATATAACGCATTAAATGGCCTTATACAGTATATATTATATATTGTACATTCACTTTATACATTGTGTGCCTGTGACCATACCTAACCGTTATCTCTCTCTCTTCTCTTCTCTCTGTCGAGCTCAACACGGTTCCACTTTACCATGAAGATGGTCCAGCTGTTCTCTGACTGCAGTCTGGAATTTCCTATAGTTTTCTACCTGAGCCTCCAATAACAAAACTGGACTTAAACTTAAACACATCTCCTGTTACACTGAACTTCCAGTCTTACACAGTATGAGTGCAGATCAATCCCTGCTCTCCGTTATCACCCAGATGAGGATGGGTTCCCTGTTGAGTCTGGTTCCTCTCAAGGTTTCTTYCTGTTACCATCTCAGGGAGTTTTTCCCTCAGCACCGTCGCCCTCGACTCGTTCATCAGGGACCATCTGATCATTCTGATTCATACACATTTTCTCGTACCTTTCATACCTAGCTCCCTAACTTTCTTTTGATTGTGTAAAGCTGCTTTGCAACAATGACCGTTGTTAAAAGCGCTATACAAATAAAATTGAATTGAATTGTGTGCTAATGAACTTTATAAATGAAAGAAAAAGAAAAAAGCCTATGAACCATCACACTGTGTCTAGATGGAAATTGAATAATAATGATGTGATGTAGAATCTGGTGATTATTTAATCGACCCACAAATTGTGTAATGGATCTGATGTAATGTAAACCACAATGCCACACAGTTGTTGCCATGGTAACATATTATTGTTTTGTCTAATTCAACGCTGCCCCACTCTCAGCGTGGGTGGGTTCTCTGTCTACAGGGATGGTAGATTTCTGCTGTCCGATCGTCAGTGTGTTTACAGATGTGTTCGGCTGCAGGATCACAGCGGTGGGCGGGGCTATAGTTGGGCTTATTGGCCTCCTTGCCAGTTCATTCGTTCAGTAAGACACACACACAGTTTTCAAACGCTAAAACATTTATTGAATTTTCCAACAAAACTTCCAGCTGGTCATGTCCAATCAACAGTTTGCTCACACTTTCACTAAGTGGAACTACACATTCTAACACATTGACTATTATCTCTCACTCATTCTCTCTCTCTTTTTAAATAAAGGGACTTTAGATATATGTTATTGTGTTTATTGTAGACACTATGTGCGACTGGATTAAAATATGTCTCTTAGCTGTGACTGATTTACTTAGGCAGATTGTTAAAGACTAAGTGTGTGTGTGTGTGCGTGTGTGTGTGTGTGTGTGTGCAGGTCTCTGGGCGTTATGTACTTCACATATGGTGTGGTGTTTGCATGCGGCTGTTCATTTGCATATCAACCAAGTCTGGTCATCCTCGGACATTACTTTAAGGTTTACTTCGTTATTAATAAGCAATGTTTCTGTATATGTTAATAATGTGTGATGAATAATATAATGAATTCTCTAATCTCAGAAGCGTTTGGGTTTGGTGAACGGTGTGGTGGCAGCAGGGAGCAGCGTGTTCACTGGATCTTTGTCCCTGCTGCTCCCATTTCTGCTGGACCATATCGGCCTCCACAACACTCTGCGTGTCCTCTGCATTCTGATGTTTGTGCTTGTGCTGGCTGGATTCACTTACAAACCCCGCCTCCCTCAGAGGGTGGAGTCAAAGAGGGCCGTGTTAAAGAGAATCTGTAATGTCCAGATCTGGAGGAGTCTGAGTTACAGGATCTGGGCCTTCGGAATGCTGACCTCACTATTTGGTTACTTCGTCCCCTACGTCCACCTGGTCAGTKTGTGTGTGTGTGTGTGTCTGTCTGTCTGTCTGTCTGTGTTACACAGTCTGCTTATTTGGCCTGAACGCTTTGGTTCATTTTTCCAGATAGCGGAAGGATTGCAAAAGGAGAAAGAATCCGCAATGCTGGTGTCTTTGCGAGTGCAGCATGTGGTGTGAATGTCTGTGATGGAGGGAATTCAGACTCAGATTAWCTTTTCAGCTGTAAGAACTTGCGATCTGAGACGGGGCATTTCCCAAATCTGACAGTGATTCAAATACTCAGAAGGCTCTGTCTCATCCCTTCGTAGAAAGTGGTGAGCGTGGGTGGGAGGAAATGGGATTATCTCAGCCTAAGCAGAAGCTAGAGATGCTGCACAGCTTTCTTGGCTATGGAACTCTACATTCATTTGTACACAGTTTTACACTCAGTTGTACATTCTGAAGTTCACTTGTACCCTCATTTGAACATAGGTGTGGACTGGCAACAAAAAGGAACCCAAAAATCTGACTCAGGTTCATCTGTTTGTTAAAAAAAAACTAAATAGAATTGAAGAGTGATAGAGTTGAAAAGAGTTATATTGGCATTAGAATCTTTAGCTTTGTCCATCCATCGAAGGGGTACATGATCAGTTACCAATGTTAAGTGTCACCTTGCAAAATAGTAACAAAGCTCCTCGATGGCCCATTTAATTGCCAGAGCTGGTCATGGGCTACCAGAGGTGAACCAGAAGACTTAGCAGTTAGCCCTTGTGGCATGGACAGTAAACCGAAATGCTGAAGTAGTGCGCACAGGCAGGATAACCACGCAAGTTATTTTAAGAACTCTCTTACACGAAGAGCAAGGATCTACACAAATAAACCTGCGTTCTAGCAACACACACTCAATCAAAAAGAAAAAAATCGGTGAGTACTCACAGATAATCCGGCGATGACTCGCCGACATGGGCGAACTCAGTGACTGAGCGATGTGAAGCGCCATCTTGTTTCCTTTTATGCTTCCTAAATCGCGACCGTAGTATTTCCGGGTCCTAGTGCCGGTCGCGGTGCGAGTGCGCATGACAGTACCCCCCTGTCCGGGACTGACTCCCGACGGTCCTTGGGTGGAGGATAACCGACGACGGTTGTCCCATATGACCTCGGGGTCAAGGATGAACCGAGCCCTCCCAGGCAACCAGGTACTGCATAACTCTGCCCCGAGGACATGAGTCGAGGATCCGTTGTACAGTATAAGCGGGACCACCCTCAATGATATGAGGAGGAGTGTACCATTGGTGAAGTGATGAAAGGTTTGAGCTGGGAGGTGTGGAATACCGGATGGATCCGGAGCGCCCTCCGGTTCTTGGTGTTCAAACATCGGAGACTGGAAACCATGGCATATCTCAAATGGGCTTAGGTTGGTGGCAGAGGAGACATGGAAATTTCTGACCAAATGAGATAGCGGGACCAGGAATGCTGGCGATCGGCGACGAAGCACCTCAGGTAGCGCTCCAGTTGTTGGTTGGTCCGTTCCGTCTGACCGTTGGATGGATGGTATCTGGATGACAGACTGCAGGTGGAATTGATCAGAAGGCAGAAGGCCTTCCATAACCGTGCTATGAACTGGGGCCCCCTGTCAGAGACAATGTCCTTGGGGAACCCATGCAGGCGGACTACATGTTCTAAAATCAGCTTGGCTCTCCTTTTTGCTGACGGGAGTCTGGGGAGGACCACCAGATGCACGACTTTGGAGAACTGATCTACGATGGGCAGAATGGTGTTTTTTCCTTCGGCAACTGGCAGGCCCATGATGAAGTCGAGGGCAATGTGCATCCAGGGACGAGGGGGGGTATTGGAGCTCTGCCGCAGTTGGTTGGTTGGTGTCCTTCGCCCTGGCACACACTGGGCGCGCCAGGACGAACTCTTTGATGTACTTGGTCATGATGGGCCACCAAAAGGCGCGCTTTTAGGTGCGCCCCATGCTCGGGTGGCCGGAGAATGGAGTGGAGTGGCCTCATTGGAGGACCTCGGTTCTTAGGGCGTGGGGTGCATAAAGTCATGCAGGTGGCAAACCTGCCGGTTCGGTCTCCGTGGCCTGTGCTTGGCAGACCCTCGTCCTCAAATCCCAACAGAGTGGTGCGATGATTTTGGATGGTGGTCACCATCCCCCTTCTTCACGACGAAGAATCCCGTGGTGGCAGGCAAAGAGGAGGGCCGGATGGTACCTTGGTGGAGGGCATTGGAGACATATTCCTCCATCGCCTGCATCTCTGTCATGGAGAGTGAGTAGAGATGGCCGCGAGGAGAGATGGAACCCGGCTGAAGGCCAATCGCCAGTTCCTAGGGGCGATGAGGAAGCAGGTGGGTGACACGTCTCTTACAGAACACTTAAGCCAGGGCCCAATAGGTGGCCGGGATGGAGTTGATGTCGACGTCGGAGGCCTCGGACTCCCTAGAACCCGTTCCAGCCAGAGTTCGGTACAAGCCGACCTCCATTGAAAGATCCGATTCTGTGTCCAGGAAATGAGCGGGTCATGCTGAATGAGCCAAGGGTGTCCAAGGAGGAGGAGATGGAGGTGAGGTAGAATCAGATCTTTTCCAGATGTTTGTCGATCATGACAGTGATAGGTTGGGTCTAGGAGGTAATGGGACTGGAGGGGAGGGGCCGACCATCTACAGAGGTGATCCGAACAGGCTGGGATAATGCCTCGACTTTCACCCACAGTTCCTTAGCTTAAGAAGAGTCAATGAAATTAAATGCGGCACCAGAATCGAAGAACATGGCACTTCTGACCTGTATGTGGCCAAACTGGAGGTGTATGAACCGTGAGACGGGAAACGTTGGTCGTGGTGGTGGAGAGGTGGAGTTGCTCTTATCTCTCACCGAGCCTGCGCATTTCCCCGGACGGAGAGGGCAGATGGCGCGATGGTGTGCCGCTGATCCACAATCCGCGCAGAGTCCCTCTTTGAAGCAGCGTTCCCGTTCTGCAGCGGTTAAGGTCTCCGGTGTCAACCACGGCGGTGGAGATCCGACTGGTCCAGTAGTGGCGGTGGTGAAAGTGGAGTGAGTTTCGGGAACCGGGGGGTGAGAGAAGAAGGTTGGGGTGCGAAGCGTGATCTGATACAATGATGGTGTAGCTGGCGGCAGGGTACGTGGGGCTGATCGCGGATGGGAGAGCAGGCATTGATGTATTCGGAGGGCGAGTTGGAGTAAAACCCTCCAGCGTTGCCAGCAGCTCCCACCTGACAAGCTCGTCTTTGATGCGGGACACCAGCCCGTTGTAGTAGGCCGTCCAAAGGGCAGCGTCTCCCCAGGTGGTCTGGACGGCGACGGTTCGGAAGTCTGCAGTAGTAGGCCGTCACAGACGATCCTCCCTGCCGCAGATGATAAAGCTTGGTGTCGGTCTCCACCTCAGCAGCAGCATGTGCAAATGTAAGTTTCAGCTGACGAGTGAATTCACCGTAGGAAAAAGCTGTGACTGAGTCGGCTCGAAGAACCGCTGTGGCCCACTCAGCTGCCTGCCCGGATAGCAACGAGACAAGGAGGGCAATGCGCAACCGGTCTGAGGAGTACCAGGTGGCATTGAACTTAAACACAAGATCCAGTGCGCTGAGAAAAACACTACATTTCCCGTTCATACCATCCCATTTATTCTTTAAAGCCAAGAAAACATCAGGAGAAGAAGGAGTGGGCTAGCCGGAAGAGTGGGGGGGGGGGCAAAGTGGTGATGATACCCTTTCAGCACCCAATATGTCATTTACCTGGTGATCGGTGGTGGGATGAAAGTACACCTTCAGCAGATTGTGGTATCCCAGATGTGGTAAATTACTTTTTAATCATTTTATAGCCAAATGCTGCCATTATGCTCAGATATAAAATATCTGTGCAGCTGGAAATGACGCTGTGCTTCTGGGACCTTATAGGATGCTGGCAGGCTACCACACCAGATGAGATTTTAATTTCTTAAAGTATTGGATCAGGTAGGTACATCTGTGCTTAATTGAGAACTTATCTGTGAACTGGTTTATGAGCTCTCCAATCTTTTGGTGTTGGTTGTGGGTTATCGCTCCTCTTGGAAAGAGATTCATAAGTTTGAGACAGCAAGTATAGGATACTGTATGTGTCACGCTTGTGATGGGCGTGCGACCAAATGTAATATTGCTCCTTGGTCACTCCGAAGCTCACTAGCTAGGAAATAGGCACAGCTGGTGAGCTATGTCTGTTAATGATCCCCGCGCTATAAAACACTACAAGGACACCCACAAGCTTATTGTCGGAGCCCCCGCGGTTCTTCAACTCTCACACTCAGCAATATTAGATTTGGACACACGCCCATCGCAGGCACACTCCATGACACATACAGTATCCTATGCTTGCTGTCTGAAACTTATGAATCTCTTTCCAAGAGATCCTCTTGTCCAAATGGAAGGAGCGATAACCGGAGCCGGATTTCGTTACCTGGCCGTAGAGGAAGAAAAGGCCGCTAGGAGGTTACACGTTACGGCTCCTTTTCCCAGCCGGGGAAAGCCACCCAGCCGCTGGGCATCCCACGCTGCCACTCTGCCCGCTGCCACAGCTCACCATCCTGTGCCCGCATGCGAGTGGGGCTCTGCCCACCAGACCTGCATGTGAACTTCACTTCATTCCTTCCCTTTTTTTACATCCTCCCTCCTTTAACCCTTTCCTTCCCCTTTTTGTCCTTAAATAAATGACCCTTTTTCCTGTAAGACCTCGCCTTGTGGTCGTGCTTTATGGTGCAACCCATGCACAAAGGGTCAAACTAGTTACAATATGGTACTTCACTTCTCCCACAAGGCATGGTGCAAATGGAGGTCTGCGGTGTCACCTGGATGGCAAACAATATAACAATGTACAGCAGGAGAAAGGCCCAATTCCACCCTTATTCCGTGACCATGTTCCTGTCTGGTGGTGGGATATGAAGGTCCTGAGCTCATTCACCTGCAAGAGCTGGCACATAAAACACATCATCCTAAAAATTGGTATTACCCCTTTTGGTAAGGATATCCTTGGGAATGAGGACTCATCTGCATAGGAAGACCAGCCTGTGGGTGATGTTCTGGAATGTAGCCATGTTAAGGGAGACCACCTGGAACATTCAGTGATTACTAGCATGCACTTCTACACCCAAGCATACATAGGAAGCGGTCTGCCCAATTCCATGTTTATGTGCTTGAAGGGCACCCCAATAATGAGCATATGGGGCAGACATTTAGGATGAGTTGCAGCGGCAGTGGGGGAAATATTAGCAGAAATTCATCATTTTGGCTATTATAGGATTGCAGGTATCCAGTCTATCCATTATAGATTACCCTAATGGTGCTTGTGTTCCACTTTTATGCTCCATAAGGCGTTAGCAACAGATCCTTTAAATCAACTCAAGTGTCTCTTCAACCACATACAGCAGGGACAGTACATTGTGATATAGAGAGTGAGACTTAATAGAAAACTATTGAGACAGATTTCATTGCTAATCTGTATTTCATGTTAGAATTTGAAAAGAAAATTAATTTCTTGTCCTGTGTGTGTGTCTGTTTGTGTATGCAGATGAAGTATGTAAATGAGCGTTTCCCCGGTGCCCATCAGCAGGTATTACTGGTGTGTCTAGGTGTGGCATCTGGTGTAGGACGTCTCATCTGTGGCCGTGTGGCTGACTATGTCCCTGGAGTGTACAAAGTCTTACTGCAGGTAACACACACAGATATGAACAATGGAAGGCTTCTTGCCTGCCATGTAGAAAGCCCCAATTCAATAGMCACTGGTTGCAGGGTATTCTTAGTGCTGCTTTKAAACTTGGAGAGAATGGGAGGGTTGTGTCGACAAGGACATCCGGCATAAAACTTGAGTTGTATGCAGATTGGACAGTGGCGACACCACGATGGGAGCAGGCCAAAGACCCAGTATGGTTTAAACAGCAGTATGATCTTGCTTAAGCCATCTAATTATAAAATAAATGAACCTGCATAGTGATCACAGCATGGGGTTGACCCAGTATGAGTCTCATGAGGCAGGGATGCTTTGTTCAACTGACCCTTAAAATTCAATGTAATCTCAATGTCAATGTAAATTTGTAAACAACTAAAGGTTCTTGCAGAACTACTGAGTGTTACGCTTCAGGTCGGTCTATAGTTCAGGGCATTCTTTGAACTTCCTTTGTAACAGGACCTAGATAAGCATGAGCATTAATGTCAATTTCAACAGTCTGAATCTTTGCATGATTGCTAGGCAGAAAGTTTGTAACCCTACCAAGATGCCACATGACTCCAGGACATTGAAGGTCAGTGAAAAGAAAATTTTGTTCAACAGTAACCCATTTGAGGGCATGATTCTGAGGTTTGTGGCATACTTGAAGATTGGAAAGATGTCTTATAATATCGGGGGTGTCATCACCTGACTATGGCAATAACAACATGCTCTTAGATTTTAGTACATACACACAAGGCTTATGGAAGAGAGGTGACRTGCTGCCCCACCAAAAGTCAAAACTCAATTTCAATCAAGCACTTCATCAGCAGCAAAATTTACCTTTTTAACCGCTTGTAAAGCATTTTTGACAGATTTGAAGAAAATGCTTTGTTTGGCAAATCTTTCCTGATATCAGCCTGAAACTCAGCTGATGCCTCTTGGAGTTTTTGGTCACCTCTTCAGAATGTAGTTCTGTRGTGTAGCAGCACCTGGAAGTTGTAATCTTCTGGTAAATGCCTATAAGGCTGAGTACTGTGTGCTGAGTACCAAGTACTACGTCCATTATATTACTAGATGCCAGTAAAATACTGTAATCTAAATAAATAAAAGGAAGGTACAGTTTTGTCTGTACACTGGTCAGAACTCGCTTCCTCAATGATATCTGTATGTTTCATACGTTAAAGCATCTGAAACCAGTCTCAGAAAGACAGACAGACATGTACATGGGCTTCAACATGAAATAATATCACTGATTCCATTAAGCTTATTTTTAGCTTTAACCTTTTAACTAATTTTACAAACTCTTACCCCATCAGCAACAGGTCCTAAGACTAGTGTGCTATATAACATCCCAGAACTAACACAGTGGTTGTCTGACGCACATTAGCAATACAGCTAACAAATGCAGAGTTAATTGTACCTAAATATACTTCCAACTAAATTTCCCAATAAATAGTGAATCGTTCTTTTTATTGACATTGTATTACTTATAGTACTGTACACAGGTATGCACCGCACTATAAGTAGCTTCATTATCATTTGCGACGGGCACATGGGTCTCGCCTCTACGTATTTCTTTTTTTACTTAAAATTGCTTTTTCTTGCTCTTGTCATTTTTATTTCAATCACACTCTTCAGATTGGTCTTTTCTAACATGACATGCCAGTGTGAGATGTGAGAGGTGAGGAGAGGTAAGGAGAAGTTTGTACACTGTAAGTGTGTGCTAGTTTACAGGATGAGGACAGGGCCGTTATAGTGATGTTATACAGCAGCAGTCAGCTCTTTCCCATTGGCAATAAAAGAGTGACAGTAATGATGATTAAAACGACCACATGCCCCTGTGCTCCTGCAGGCCATATCTGTCATGGTGCTTGGAGTGATGACGATGCTGATCCCGTTGTGTAACGKGTTYGGCGGTCTGATCACAGTGTGTTTAGTGATGGGACTGTCTGATGGCTGTTTCCTCTCTATCTTCGCCCCCATCGCCTTCGAGCTCTTCAGTTCTGAGAACGTCTCTCAGGCCCTCGGCTACGTACTGGGCATGATGTCTCTGCCCATGCTAGTGGGTCCTCCTATTGCAGGTACACACACACACACACACACACACACACACACAGGTAAGGTCATATATACGGTATACATAGCTGCCATTTTTTCAAAAATGTTTGGAGTAAGATTCTGAAAATAATTGATTCTGGGCGTACACACACACACACACACACACACACACACACACACACACACACACACACACCTATGATGGTCCCATTGTGCGTTCACAGCTAATTTATCTAATACTAATACACTTTCTGTATGGCTCAGGTTCTGTATATTTTAGCTTTGGAGTGTAAAAGTGAAACAACAGATGCATGTGACTGTATTTATTCCAGTTGACACAACTGACATTAAAATATGGCCCCAAGTAAGATAATGAAATGGCCTGCCTTACTCACCAGCCAAACCCCCTACAGTACAGTACATGCTTCCCAGCAGCTCCCGTACATAAACAGTCTCATTGGGACCCTGTCTTGTTTATCCATATGTCAAAATTATCATTCAAATTGTATTTGTCACAGACACACGCAGTCACAGTATTATAGGCAGTGAAATGCTTAAATGTGTCCTAAAAAGGAAAAAGAAGATTGTAGGTAAAAAAGGATGTCAAACATAACATTTTCAAAATATACAGTATATATAGCTACAATAAAATAAAATAGAAATGTATCAAACGTATACATTATATGGAATATGCGATATCAAAGAGATATAAGAAGGAAATGTTAGTGTGAAACTATGATCGCAACAGTTTGAGTGAGAAACATGAAACTATGAAATATGTGTTTGTGCATGTAGTGTAAAATATTTATGACTGCAGCAGTTACTTCATACTTCAGAGTGCAAAGTTACTCCTTATTTATGTGTAAAGAAGAAACGGCAATGAACAACAGATCAACAGTCCTGATTGCACCAACCTGTGTAAAGCTCGTCTGTTAGCAGCGCTAGTACTGTTAGCACTGTTAGCACTGTTAGCACTGCTAGCACTCTTAGAATTGCTAGCAGTGTTAGTGCTCTGCCACAGACTCCAAGAGTCACTCTGTCTCATTGTATGGCACAGCCTTGTACAAGTCCATGTTACCCGACGCAAGTCCCAMTTTATAGGCAGCGGTGCGAGATGTGAGAGCTGCCACCAAGTGGACCGCCCAGCATGCAACCCCCCTCTGAGACGAGGTTTCCTATTTGAGCCTTTGTTCATATTTTGGCATGAGGAAGATGGCGGCATGGTCAGTTTTCCGAAATGGGGGGCATGATTGGCTAAATGGGTTGCAACAGTAGTCCAGGGTCATTTCGCCCCTGGTGGGGCAGGTGATGTGTTAGTTTGGCGCTAAAGTCCTCTGCCACAATGAGCACAGCATTGCATTGTGTCTGATGCAAAAGTAAATTCCCAAGGAAGATAAAAAAGGGTGACATTTAATCATCAGTAGCTCCAGCATGTGAGATGTACAATGCTCGTGCTGTTGCATCAGCTGTGGTTCGCCATGAGATACATGCCACCTTCCCTGATTCCATTGTTCTGTCCATGCAWTGCACCAAGAAGAACTCTTTGAACGCTTTGGGTCTCTGTGCTCCGGCTGCAATGCGCCTGTGTAGCCATGTACTGTAGATTTGACTTCTACGAGTCGCCAGTTACGTCTGACTCACCAGACAGAGGCTGGAGCTCAGTGATTCTGCTCATGTATTCAGAAAGTGAAAGTGTGGCGTGATAGTGTGTGATAATGACTGACTGGAGACAGAGAAGAASAAGAGCGTTTTATCTAAACGCAAACATTTACCATTAACATTGAAACAAAAAAACAGCAGTAGGTAATGCAGTGAGGAAGAAAGTAGTGTGTGTTTTCATTGCTGTCAGACATTATAAGGAAGAAAAACTAATCTTCATTAAAACTCCAATATTATCACATTAGCACATTGTGTGTGTGTGTGTGTGTGTGTGTGTTAGGGATCCTCCATGATCGCCTGGGCAGTTATGACTTGGCCTTCTACCTGGCGGGAATCCCAGCTCTGATTGGTGGATCTGTACTGTGTGCGATCCCATGGTTGGAGTGGAGGAAGAGGAGGAATGAGAGGAAGAATGAAACCGACAACAGAACAGCACAGGAGTAAAGAGCTGAAAGACCTCCTTATATACACAATGCATCTAAAAAAGAATTCTGTTTTTTCATAATTGAGTCTCGTTTAATTCACAAAGTGAAACTAATATATTCTAAAATTATTATATGTAATGTCAAGCTTTTTCTGTTTTACTTTTCATTTCTGCTCATGAAAATCAAAAATATATTTTCAACAAACATTTATATATGCTTTGATTTCAAGATATTAGAATTTTTATTACTAAAACTGTTTAGACACTTTCAGTATAGCGAGTATGTAAAACTGCTAATGACACACTAATGATTGGAGTTTAGAATTTAGAAAGTTTGGGATTTAGAAATATCTCTATTAAAACACACACATGCTCAAACAAGTTTAAGAATTTGCAAGTAGCAGAACATTTGATATGAAATGATATGTTGATATGCTGATGGAAATATAGATTACACTGTTTGTTGGTAAATATGTGATATTGCAAAAATATTTTAAATAAAGCAACTATATTGCAAAGCGTTTTGAATCTTTAATCAGAATAATACAAATTCAAACTCTTTGAATGAGAAGGGGTGTCCAAACTTTTGCTCTGTACTGTACTTATTTAGGGTCGTGTTGTACGACAGCTCATGACTGAATGCATGATTTTGTTTTACTGTGTAGAGTGAWTTCAAGAAGCACACTTCACTGTTTCACCCCTCATACGCAGGCTCGGATCAGCTGCAGGACTTCCATCAGATGAGCAAAACTGTTCAATAGTTTCTGTGCACATCAGTGCAGTGTAGACAGTCCGATCTCTTATGATTTTTATTCCTTTTCATGYTGACCGTTTGATGACCTCAGGAAACACACTGCAGCCGGGTTGCTTTCTGCTCAGATGGAGCACTACTGTGTTTTTATTGGACAAATGGAGATGGTACTTTCTGTGAGAATTTCTGAAGGTGATGACCTCAGCTTCTTTTTGAACCGTCTGCTGAATCAGCGACTTTTATTTGCACTCAATCCTGCCAATGATTATTTAAGTTATCAAATTCACTTCATATCATATTGCGCATCACTGTGTATGTGACAAATACAATTTTTATTTGAAATTGATGACGATGCTGACCCCGGTGTGTAACATGTGTTTAGACTGTGTGATGGCTGTTTCTTCAGCACCATGGCTCCCATTGCCTTAGAGCTCTTCATAGAACGTTTCTCAGGCCCAAGGCTTCGTATCTGTACACACACACACACACACAGACACACACACAGAGCACGGAGCACGGAGAATAAATAGACATAATTCAGCCTTTCCAGAGCTGAAACTCACATGGCACAGGAGTAAAGATACTTTATCGTGAATTAGCGCATCAGTGCAGTATGACATGGAGACGATCTGCCTGTGGAACTGCTGAGGTTTTACTGAAGCCAATGATAGCAGCCTTCAGCTCATCTGTCTCGTTGGGACTGGTCTTGCTCATCTTCCTCTTGACAATATAACTGTCAGCAAACCAGTTAATGGTAGTTTTGGCCAGGTGCACAAAGTGCTCTAAAATCTCCTGGTAGAAGCTGAATTTATTTTATTCACAGTAGACCAACACCAGAAGATGACATGGAACCTCATATCAAAACCGACTGTGGAGCCTGTGGAACCTGTGGAGAATGTGGAGCCCGTAGAGAATGTGGAACCTGTGGAGAATGTGGAACCTGTGGAGCCTGTGGAGCCCATGGAGACTGTGGAGCCTGTGGAACTTGTGGAGACTGTGGAGCCCGTGGAGACTGTGGAGCAAGTGGAGCCTGTGGAGCCCGTGATGATGCTTTGATTCCAGCCTCACTCCACTCCTTCTGAAGAATTTATTTTATTCACAGTAGACCAACACCAGAAGATGACATGGAACCTCATATCAAAACCGACTGTGGAAACTGTGGAGACTGTGGAGCCTGTGGAACCTGTGGAGAATGTGGAACCTGTGGAGCTTGTGGAGACTGTGGAATCTGTGGAGACTGTGGAACCTGTGGAGACTGTGGAG
>QMIH01002206.1:32668-54598 GCA_003987875.1 Clarias batrachus
GGTCACATAACAGTCAACACTTTCTCACAACCTCCCGAGATACTGCCATGCTGCAATGAGGGATTTGGTGTGACAGAGCTGGAGGCATGCTGTGAGAAGCGAAGCTAAGGGAGCTCAGKCATKTACTTGCARTACTGAGATAATGATAGAGGTAGAAAAGTTATGGCTGGTGAGGAGAGATAGAAGTCAAGCTGCTGTCAGTTATAGATTGAAGCTTTGCACTGTGCTAGTCACAGTACAGTTGACCTACAGTATAGTGTGACCCTAGCATCTGATGCATGCTTTTCACTGCAACAGTCCACAGATGACCAACATGAATGTAGGTATAGACATACTGTACAGTACACATGCCCACACCAATAACATAATACTATTCTCATCATCATCCCACTCACTCCCAGAAAAACACATTGGCAAGAAAAACATTTTGGCAATGCCTAAAACATCTRAAGTTGACTGAAATCATGATGTACATAAACCTATTCCTGAGAGAGGCAGAAACATCATATTTCACTTCTGAGCCTTACAGTATATCCTGTGTGGTGTAGCAAATGCTTATTGGAAGAAAATAAACACAAGACTGATAAACTGGTGATGCAAGCACAAATTGTAATTTATTAATGGAAATTTAATGCTGAAATAAAACTACACATAGTTAAACGGTTCCCTCCAAAACAAACCCCTCTGTCCCACCTCGGAACAGAAMGGCCAATTATTTTGTTTTGATTTGGGTTTAAGATCAAAAGATGAATAACCTATAGATTGGAATTTTACCTTTCATTTTCTGACATTAATATGTAAATGTATTACACAATTTAGAATATTGCAAATTTTTCAAGTGTTCCAAATACTGAAAATATTTTTGCAATATTTCAAAAAATTTTGTAAACATTTTTGGAGCAGAATATTTAACCACATGCATCTTTCATAGGAGTGTAATGGTATTTATAGGGGTGAAATATTTTTTTTAAAGTGAAGTGAAAAATTTTGATTATGACTTTAACTTGTAAAAATGTGAGGTACGTTGTTTAATGATAGTAACAGCACTATCTATAGCAAATAATACAAAAAATGCCTCTTTAGCAAATACTACAAATAATAGTATAAACATTTCTTTTAACTCTTTGAACAATTCTTTTTTGACAACGTAAATGGCATTACATAAAAATGACATAAAATCCTCAATGACTTGCTGCCCATTTCATTATGTTGAATTAAACAAAATAAAGGAAAAGATTTCCCCAATCTTTTAAAAGCCATACGCATTAAAACGAATGCCATGGATGTCAATCATCAATAATCGAAAGTAAAGAGGTCTCGAGCTTGATAAAGMCTTTGAGCCTTTGATTGGTTCATTACTGCAGTGATTAATATGTTTCAGCTGCAACAATTATTTTAACTGATATAGTGAGTAGCTTATCACTTTCTTAACTGTCAGAAGACATACTGTATCCCTTGGCCAAATAATTTTTTTACTGTGTTTTAAAGGTTCAATTATTAGCCTGCATCAAGCAACAACAACTAAAAACTAAGGAGACTGAGACTAAGGAGTGGTTAAGCCAGTGGTTAAGGCAYTGGACTATGGTTCAGAAGGTCCCAGGTTCCCATGGCCACTAGTTTGCCACTGTTGGGCCCTTGAGCAAGGCCCTTAACCCTCAACATCTGTATAACCGCAACAGATGTATAATGAGATAAAAATCTAAGTCGCTCTGGGTAAGGCCGTCTGCCAAATGCCTAAATGTAAATTCATGAATGACCATGATTGCAGGTTACCTAAAGCTGCATCGTTAAAATAAATACACAAACCTACAKTAGAAATCAGTTAGTCAGAGTAAGAAGGGAAGTGCATGAAGCAATGTACCCATCATGCAAAGTGGTCACTGTACAAGCCTCTAAAGTCAGTGTGATGACCAGGGTATCAGATCAATGTCTTTTTTATTTACTGGCATTTTCTAGAATGGCAATGCCAAGATTAAAATGTGAAAGGTGTTATCTGTGAGCATGAAGAATAATTTTCACACAAGTTGGCCACCACAAAGTCCTGACCCTATCCTCATTGAAAGTCCTTGAGATGTGCTCAAGAAGATTTTATGGAGTAGTCCAATACAAGATCTCAGCTTAAAACAATGCATAAGGTCAAAACATAAGCTACAGTGAATGCGCTCAGTAAACAGCTAAAGGCTTCCTTTTGGCAGGGAGTGTAGTATACAGCTATGTAAGGAATGAAACAGTTGAGTGTGTTATAATAAAATACACAGCATGTTCATCCCTGTTTCATTTCTCTTGTATCACACAATAAAAAAAAATGTATTATTGGATCAGACATCAAGGCATCTAACTCAAACTTACATTTAATATTAATAAATGTCTCTGAAATATGTTGGTTCCTCTCAGTGTTATTACAAAAGATAAAGCTGCTATAAAACAGTCAGCCACTCACCCCTCAATATTTTTGTTCTTACTTATGATCGTCGCATCAATTTGCCAATGATGTATTCATTTAAAACATGTGGTGCTGGTTAACTGTACATAGTGGCATTAAACGAAACAGAGCTATACCAACCCCCAAAACACACAAACAGCTACACATACTACAACAGCTTTAGCACATTTCTACAGTGCATACATACTGTATGCTCTCTTTTTATAGATGTCATGCTGTACCCTTTAATAAAATAACTGCATCAGAGTGACAAGCCATTAAACCAAAATTAAAAACACTCAAGTTGTCTATGTTTATTGAGGTTGAGTCTCTGGGGCAAATCATCGCAATTGAAAATCATATTTAATCGACTCATTGGCTTACTTAGTGACATACTATATTTAAGGTGAAGGGTGAAAGAAATTTCATGTTAATTTCAGCTTGATTCAGTGAGTCAGTATTAAACCCATATTTTCAGTAAGTTTGAGTGTGACTACAGAAATACAGTAGTTTGATACATGATTTTACTCTTATGCATGAAAACAGACACACTGATATAGGAAAATCATCAAAAACTGACAGGTTTTTATTTTGCAATAACAGTATGTCCCAAAGTATTGTTATTTATTCTTATTTATTTATTACAGAATAGCATACTTTTTGAAATCTAATTCAATTTGCATTTAACAATGTTCAATATCTGCAAGTTACTATAGTTCCTATAATCAGGCCACACACAGACAGACACACACACACAGACACACACACACACAGACAGACACACACAGACAGACAGACACACATAGACACACACACACAGACACACAGACACACACACAGACACACAGACACACACACAGACACACACCTGTGAGGAAAGTAGGTTCAGCACCACAACAGTCATTGGAAGGCTTTGTTTGAGCTGACGAGTCTGGGCAGCGGATGGATGCTTTCTTCCCACAATGCTCCCTAATGCTGTCAGAATGTCATCTGCAGAACACCAATAGAAACAGGGGTAGGATATCATTTCTGATTTTACAAAGCAGCAGATCTAAAAGACACAAGCCTCTTCACTTAAGAGTCATGCTCTTGGCACCGGTCTCATAGATGTGTGACACCCAAGTAACCATCTCAACTGATTCACAGCTAAACTTACCTGGTACAACAGAAACCTGTCTGAACTAGCTATAGGGATTTACAGATCAATACTTGGCCCTCCTATATACAGGCAAAAAGCTACTGATGCTTAATACTAAATCCTCATCTACAGATGACTTGTTCTTCTTCAAACTCCTCCATCTTTTCTCACATCATCACTTCCTGCCCCTCATCTCATCTCCATCATTTCTCCTTCCTGACACCTTCTCTTTTTAGTTGTAATGTGATTGATTTACCCAAGATAGCAGGCAGTTCTCGCACTGTGTGATGGATGAATAGGGACAGGCATTTTGACAGGTATTCATTGCCACTTTGTTGCTCCTTCCCTGGTGTGGCCTTCCGGGTGTCTCTCTCAATGTACATCACTAACCTGAATGACAGTGGTCAGAAAGACATTATTATTCAGAGACACACATTCACAAAATGACACTAGCAAACRCAGAAGATGCATTTCATTAATTAAACTCCATGCACTGACAGGGAACGGGACTGAAATGAGATGGTGGTAATTCAATAAAGCTAAAAACAACATTGTGAAATGAAATGCAATAAATAAATAAAAATATTTGCCATGACTTTAACGACACATTGATTATTGGTTATCACTTATAAACCAGCAAACTGGCGATCATTGGCACTTAAATCTCACCATGCCCAAGGGGGCCAAAAGCCATCCTGTCCAGTCTGTCCAATCCCACAGAAAAGCCAATGCAGCACAAATCACAGAAAAAAAGGTCATTTCTGATCGATTGACGGGTACCAGAACACCCCATCCTCCACAGCCCAAAAGGCAAAGAGCCCAAGCAATCCAATTGTGGACCCATGGGACGTGCCAGACAAACAATTCCAATCCACAACATATAGCACCAAAGGAGTGATAATCTGGTCAATCAGTACATTCAGTACTTTTCTTCCAATTAGTCTCACTAATAAGTGGTTTTCATATTTCTACTGTTGATTCATTTTACAATGACAAGCATTTAAGTGATCTCAATTCATATTTCTTTTTTCCCCAACCATATTTCTTATACAAAGTTCAGCATAATCCTTCCAGGTGTTAAAAATGTGTTGGACAGTTACCTAACCAAATTCCAGTCATTGAAACTTTTCTTAGCTGTTGTCAGTGCTTGATGCAGGTCAATAATCTGTCCATTCTGAAACAGTGACTTTGTTTTCAGTCATGCAGTATATACAGTATAACTTAACTATTGAAACAGATTTTTAAAATAAAAGTGGACCTTAGGACCTTTCTATGAATGAATGGATGTTAGAAGTCACTGTCTCTGTTTTTTAGTTTTTTAGGATAAAAATATTCACTAGCATTCAGGCAGAACACTGTTATGTTACTGTCTAACTTAAAACACTGTACTTAATATCTATTATCTAATACCTATGATCTATCCTGGATTAAGTGTGTCTAGATGTAAAATTTAACTGTCTATGTTAAATTAAAAGAAATAATCATACATTGTCCCAGTATTTAAAAAAAAGAAAAAATAGAAGCATAAAAGTATGAAAGTAAAAAAGTATTGCAATATTTATTTACTCAACAGCCTAATTTATAATATAAATGCAGCTATCTGTATATATAAAAATCAGCTTTAATTAATTTCTTCCTGTATCAATACTTTCTAGGTCAGGACAAGTTAATCCAGCCAGGAAACAGTAAAAAAAAAAAACAGTCATTTTATATATTATGAATGTAATTTAATCCAATTCCAATGAGATGTATGAGACAGCTATCCTTCATTTACCGACATGGCTGAAAAGGTAACATGTTATTTATGCCACAAACGCACTAATAAGTTGGCCATTGGGTAATATTCCCTCTATCCTAATAGGCATTTATGCTGCAAAAGGCTGGGTATTATCAGGCTGTTTTAGTATCAAATGGAAACCAGAAAGTGAGAATATTCATGCATATTATAGTAACATGTCAGGATAATGTAGGCCTGCATTAGTCAGGAGGACACCAAGTCACCTGACGTAAAAAAAATTAAATGAGGAGAGCGAACAGGAACATTCAAAGTAAATTGCTTTCAGTGTGTGCCGGGCTAGATGCAGGCAGCTAAACAGCCATGGAGATGTAATTGCAATCCTAAGGGAATTCTCTGGCATCAATGGCGAATATTGATGAAAATGCCTGACCGATGCTTCAGTGTCTACATGGCAAAGAAAAATCCATTTTCCACAGACATTTGGCTGATTGGGTACAAACACCACAGCTTTTTCTTACCAATGCCAAATCAATAACGTTAAGGATTCCTTTCATTTAAAATCTGGAGCTTCTACTGCACTTGCCAACCATAGGCAGTGAGAAATTAGACTCAAAAACTGTTCAAGCTCTTAAACTTTTAAGTTGAATAAAGACAGCGCTACTTTCATTTTCTACAGATCATCCAAATATTAGTTGCATTTCATTTGGCTCTAAATACACTCATCTGTCTCTGAGCAGAGAGATGCTGGGCAGAATGCATCCGGACTGACACGCCTGCAGAAAGTGTAGCCAACATTGCCGAGCTAATTATGGAAGAGTTTACAAAAGTGGGGAGGAAGCTGCTCTCACTGTGGGAGACTGAGAACAGGTCTGCTCTATGCCACTGCACCAGACAGAGAAGAGTGGTGTAGGCAGAGTAAAACAACAGACAAACCAGATCTGTGTATGACAATAAGCCTCAACAGTTAAACTGTTGATTTTGTTTTTATAAGATCGACTCTGAAAAATAGTGTCAATTATAATTAAAAGTCACATCCTCTTATATACATTCAGTAAATGTCTGGTCAATAATAGTATAGGAATAACAATAAACATTCCAAAGATTCCAAAGAAAGATGTCATTCCATGATTTTAAAACCTTGATTACAGCACACAATGTGATGTCCATGTGAAAATGATTCTCATGCTCCCTGAATCACTCTTTCACAGTTGAGTCTTGAATATTTCTGTCCCATCAGGGAAGAAAAATTAATTAAATGGTATAACCTGGTCATTCAGTACATTCAGGTCATCAGCTGACATTTTATTGCCACATAGAGTAACATTGCTGAACCTAGACCAACCGAAACAACCCCAGATCATAACACTGATGGGTGCATCACCTCATGTACATCCGTTCTTACCCTGACACACACATCACTCTAAAAATGAGTGTCTCAAGTGTCACTGCTTTGTAATACTGTAGTCAGTAGGTTTTATGCCACAGGAAGGTCTTCAGGCCAGAGAATTTTGCAATTTCTGTAGGAAGCTTTTGCCAAGCAGATGAACATGATAATTGGCAGCCTGCTGTCACGGGTTCTCTACTGACAGACTCACGAAATCCTTTGTTCTCAGGATCATACGATATTTTAACACTGCAGACACTATTCCTTCTTAGTTATTCATGTAGCTCTCCTTTCATAACAGACTTCTACCACTCATCATGTACTCTAATCTACAATGACATCTATACAGTATGTATTATATATACAGAGAAAAAAACTTTGTCATTCAGTTAAAGCATGGTTTGACGATCTTGCTCTACTTGTATTACTATACTTGCTACTGGATGTTTGTGATTTCCTCCGGGAGTAATAAAGTACTGTATGTATGTACTGTATGTATGTATGTACTGTATGTATGTATGTACTGTATGTATGTATGTATGTATGTACTGTATGTATGTATGTATGTATGTATGTACTGTATGTATGTATGTTGCTTGGATTATCATGGATTATTTTTCTATAATAGCACACTGTATTCCTTATTCAAACATAATAGAGGATGGTTATCAAATAAGTTATTTAGCAGTATTTTTTAAATCTTCATGCAATTTAATTAGGTATTAGAAGCCATAAGAAGTCCTGTTTGCAGTTTTCGGCCATGTGGAACTGCAAACAGAACTTCTTATGGTTYTCTATCAACAATGGTTTTCTTCTTGCTACTCTTCCATAAAGGCCAGACTTGTGCATTGCATGACTGTTGGTCTATAACATAAAATCCCAATAAAACACAGTACATTCATGTTTGTGGTTGTAAGATGGCAAAATGTGGCAAAAGGCACTGTAGCAGCTCACACATTAAACATTGTTATCAAAATAAAATCATGTCTGAAAATCCATCAGTCAGAGTTTTTAAAAGAAAAAAAAGATGATCCAGGTTTTCAGTAAAGGTGAAAGTTTTAAATATGATGTTTAATGTTTCAGGTTAAAAGTACCTATTAGTTCAACTTGTATAAAATAAAGTAAATTCTTGTTTACCTGGAGTTGCAGCATAGTAGTAGCATCTCCCGATTATTCATCAGAACTTGCAGCAGCACCAGGAAGGCCTTGGCTCGGATGACTGAAGATGGACTCTCCAGAGAACGGAGTATCTTCACAACAAAATCCTGCAAGTGAGCAAAGTGAATTAAAAAATGCTGCTATTCGAGTTATATTGTTTGTCAGCACTTTGGTAGATATCATCACTTACAATATAAAGTGCTAGAGGTAATAAGACCCCCCAATCCACACCTGAYATTTCCAGCCATTAATAAGCTAATGATATCTGCAGCAAGATTTGAGGAAGAATTTAGCAGCTTTCTCCAGCTGCATACAGTAATTGTATGTGGTCAAAAAGAAAAAGGAAATCACTAAACACAGATTAAATASAATATAAAAATTGGGGTTAATTCATTTAAAACCATTAAASTGTTACATGAATTGTAATACACCAACAGAATTTAAAGATATACATCTTTACTCAATTAGTGGCGTCGCCCTGTGCTTCACTAAAATTTAAATAGGCGACATAACGCATGAATAAACATATGCTGTTCTGGCCTTTATTTGTCAGGGGAATTAAACCAAGACATCTATAGCAATTTGTAATGCTATAATATTTAAATAAAAAATGTATTATGGCTCAGCGATCCATGTCAGGACTATGGTTTTCTGARCTCTTCTGTATAAAATAGTTAAATAAATTCTCTTTCACTGTCAATACAAAACTATGGTAATCAGCTCAATAAAATCTCCGCAGAGGTTTCATTTTCCTGGCTTTCCGTTTTCCATTGCAACTAAAACAACCACTCGCAACAAGCATGGATGATCACTCTTGGAAAATGTTCATTCATGTTCATTTAATTGTGTAGAAAAAAACCTAATCACAGACATGCCACCAAACTATTTAACATTCCAAYAATTAAAAAAAAAGAATAAAAAGAAAAAACTGTAGTCAATTACACCTCTTTGTTTTTATTTTGTGTAGCAAATATCCACACAACTGAACAATTGAATGACATGTTCCAAGAGTAGTGATTTCATACTTTTTGCCTAAGATTGTAGTCATCCATGGTTTTTTAAATTCAATGTGCACATACTCCAAAACAAAAACAAAAACATTATAGACTGGACCAGAATATCAAGAATGTAATATTAACTAACACAGTTTCCCAATTAATTCTTTAAAAAAAAAAGAACATGATTAATTTATTCCTGTTGGAAATACTTATAGCCATYTGCAATATTACTGTGCATCATTTTTGTTTAGCTGACGGGCACCCTGTTTTCAGCTTCATTGGCAGTGTGTAGTTCTGACTGCTAATAAACGCATTCTAGACTCCTTGAACTTTAATATAACTATAAACATTAAAAGTAGTTGTTACTTATAGAAGCATTTCCAGTGTGTTCATGTTTGTGACTTTGTGTGTATAAATACATACTCTGTCCTGTATTAGTCTGTGTAAGTGTGCCCCGGATGCCAACATGGCGGCGAACATGGTGAGCATGTGCTGTTGTACACGGCTGATTCCTGACACCAAGCAACTGAGGATGCTGGKTAATCCAACCTTGTCAATGACACTCTGGAATGCTGTCGTTGAGTGACGTGTTATTCTACACAGCGCCTTGAATGTGGGGAAAASAGTCTGGGTAATTAATGTGGGCAATCATAGATCTGAATCACTTGATTGTCCCTAAAAACAGCTATATAAAGTGTTTTGGATTGAGAAAAACTTAAGTATAACTTACTGACATAGCACTRACACGCAGTGCATCCAGAGTCGAGTGAGTAAACAGATACCAGAGTGCAGGTCCCACTTCTGCTGTGATAAAGCCCTGAGCACACTGAGACTGTCTGCTACACACATTTTCAATGATTTTTGCTGCCATGTGGTTCACCACCAGTTCCTCCTGCATGAAATATCATGAACATATTACATCTAATTACATGCTACTTCATCAGGCATAACATTACCATTTGTACAACCTATTTTTTAAAATAATTATATCGTTCAATAAAATTTTTTTAAAAAACACCACTAAATTAATTCTACATGCTACCATGATTAGGAACAGTTGTTGCATAAGAGGACAACAACAGGATCAACATAATCTAAAACAAAACAGCAAGTATAACASTCAACTAAGTAGGATTGCATTACTCTCTGTTGTAAAATGTTAATATAAATGCAGAAATAGCAATTTCATGCAATTACATCATCAGGAATATACTCCCGCAAAAAATAACCTGTCTTCGTGAATAAACTGCTGAACTTTTCTACACAAAGCCAAAGAACAAGGAGGCTGGTACAAATTTGTCTCTAAGCCTTCTGTCCTTGAGCATAATCTCTCCATGGCTGAAACGAGTGGAAATTAAAGATTTTGCAGCATTCAACAATCAGCTAGTGCCCTGAAAAAGGAAAATATTACAATGTGGAATATCACTGAGGCACATTTATTCCGTTGCCTTTTCTGATGCTGATGCCTGCTTACTCTGCAATAGCACCAGCAAATCTCGTCTCAGTGGAAAGGTCAGTTTATAAATGTGCCTCATCAGAACACTAAAAACACACATGTATAGTGTATCATATGAATGCAATACTAATGTGTTAAGGGCAAGGACTGTCTAAGAAAGAGGCACCCAGAGTTGCTGCTTTACCTCTGGCCCACTCGGTTTCTTTGGAGAGGTTAGAGTGATACTTTAGAGCTGATGCTGAGAAGCAGTGCAGAGAAAATGATTGACAGCCTGCTGGAGGTTAAGTCCGAAACAGGGATGTGGAGCAGGCACTTTTTCTTTCTAGTTCATCTTTTTTGTTGTTGTTGTTGTTGTTGTTGTTGGTAAAAGTGGGACCTAAATAAAATAAAACTCTACTCTTAAATACAAGGTTACTTTATTAAAAAATATATATCCTGAGGAAGGTCTGGGCATACAGTGGCATATAAGCAGCCTGCACGCCTTTGTACTATGCATACATGAGGGCTTTAAGGATTCTCTCACTGGAATAATGCAAAATTCCTTAGCATGATACGGCCAGATTGTCTCATAGACTAAAATTCAACAACCCTTTACCATTAGTTTTAAGTAATTATATAATGTACAGTTAATATTCCTCTTAATATATAAAATTTATAAAGGCATAAAAGACACATTCAGATCTTAAACATAATAATAATAATGCACACTTGCACCTTTTCAGCATTTCAGCCCTACTTTAGCCCAGGGCCATGTTCAAGCCAAAGTTTACCAGTATTATGTATTTCCTTCCAATTTCATATCCACAGGATCAGCATTCCTGTGTGCTATTACACTCCAAGGTCAGTAAGAGGAGGTAAGACATCTATTTGGAGTCACCTATACATGTTATAAAATAATTTATTGACACTCAATGTAAGGCTTATTTACCATGAGCTATTTTTATTTCGTTAATATCACAAATTAGCTCATGTTTTGCTTATAATAAGCCTTGACATATTAAAGTGAGTACAAACTACTGTACATGTTTCATTACAAGAAAGTAATTAATTAAGTAATCAGAATAGAATCAGTAATTAAGTAATTAATTTGACTGAGAAAATTGGTCAAAATGTAGTAACTGTTACTGCACTGTCTTTGCWGCCATTTGTGTTATTCACTCATTCATTTATTCATCTTCTTTATTCATTTATTCAGTTTGTGCTAAGCAAAGTCGTGGGGAATCCTGGAATCTATTCCAGGAAAAACGAACACAAAGTGGGAACACAACCTGGATGGGATACCAGTCCACGACAGGGCACACCGCACGTACGTACATTCACAATTAGTAGCAATAAGTAGCATAGTGTCATCTCATACAAAGCAAGAAGGATAATGCTAAAAATAATCAAACAATAAGACATTTGGAGAGCTGTATGCAAAGCCTTGAGCTGTGCCGAAGTTCAGTTGGAGAAAACTGAAATCTGGCAAAAATGCTTCTCATTGCCTGAAGTCACAGGTTAAGTTTTTCACTTAATGTTAAATGTGAGTTTCTGTAAGAATTTCACGAGTTAAAGGTTTCACCTATTGGCATTGAAATGAGAAAGTCATTACATTTATGACAACTTTAAGAATATCCACCCAAAGGCAATAGTACTCCTACAAACTCAACAAAAGCAAAGCAGTGGGTTACATCTGGGCACTAAAGTGCAAGAGAGCAAACAAATGTTGATAGTTACAGTCAAAGAATTGGCAGCAGCTGAACCAGTACTTGAACATATCAATCAAGTGATAAGATTTTTTTAAACTAAGGAAATAACTGTACAATTTTAGAGCATATTAAATCCATGAAGTGTGTTTTACTAAAAACCTATGTGCAGACTTTTTCTCTTTATCCCCTAACCACCTATAGCAGATATTCTTTCTAGGATTCCCCCAATCATCCCCTGTGTGTGTGTGTGTGTGTGTGTGTGTGTGTGTGTGTGTGTGTGTGAGGGAGTAAGAGATGGAGAGAGAAAGAGAGAGATTTTTGGGTAAACTGCTGTGAGCTCTATAACATGGTGTGTGCAGCCAGGGCTGAAGACAGCCTACAGTATGTTCTACTATACAACAGCACAGTCTGTGTTAACCACTGTTAAGGTGATAAGCAGAAACATTACTGGAAAATGCTGCTGCAGGTGCGTTAAGCAAGTATGACAGCGCTGACTGGTGACTAAGTCTGCCATGTTCCCTTAATTTGCGGCTGGCAAACAATGCCTGTAGGGGCTGCAGACGGTTCATTATCACGGAGATCCCCCACTCTCAGTTCCTAAAAAAAAAAAAAAAAAAACATACACACCATTCTGAGGACAGCATGGCAGTCTTACCCCTTCCCGAAGGCACCTCATTAACACAGTGTAGGTGGCAGCAGGAACGACCCACAATCCTCCTGGGTGCTCCTTCTTTTCCTCCTGCAGGAAAGAAAGAGATACAATAGAGAGAGAGAGAGAGAGAGAGAGAGAGAGAGAGAGAGAGAAGAAATACAAGTGGGGGGGGTGGAGAACACCGACTCATTTCATTGGGGGAACAATTAAATGTAGTGGGAAGCAGTCACCTATCATAATTAGGCAAAATAAACCAACTTCACAGACAACTCTATTGCTTTACACTGCCAGCTCTGGTGGAAGTAAGAGAAGCAGCATACAGTACAAAAAATGGAGTTTGTCAATTAACAGAGAAAAGCTGCATAAACACTCCAGACCAAGCAGCATCCAAAACACACTAAATTTTTGCTGCAAAAACACTGACAGGCTATAAACATAACCAGTACGCAAAGGCAGCATTATCATCTCATCCAAGCCCTATTGTTGTTTTTTTTAGAGCAAACCGTGTGCATGGCTATGTATGTGACAAAATGTGAATGCTGAATTTATTTTAAATTATTGCTAATTTAATTTGACACAAATTAGTTTTTTTCCCTGTTTATCCTCAATCTCCATTYGCATGTTTTGAAATAAATGCTTCCTCAATGAAGTGGGTTAACAACAGCATTGTGAAGTATCATTTCAAACAGACTGGAACAACTGTGCTTTGAAAACTTATWTTAATTCAAAAGTATACTTGTAATATCCCCTTTCACTGTTACTCAAAACCCAGTGCAAAAATTATATTTTCCCCAAACCACTGGACATTCTGACCTCTATATCTTTCTTTACAGTGACTTATATTAATACAAATAAAWTCTAAACAAAATCACAGACTCACCAAATTTATTGTAGCATGTTAGGTGATTATTTATTCCAGTCAATCTTGTCCTCTCTTCTAAACTTCTCTGAAGCATATCTTCATAGACATTTCATAGAATTTCACAGAATATATGCAGAATATATTTCACAGAATATATGCACTTCCATTTATTAATTTATGGTAAAATTGCCCACTAAAATATTATTGTGACATCTACAAATTGAATCTAATTCTATATGGTGGACTGGGCAAACTGCGAAGAACTGTGTTTTAGCAGAAAATCCCTGGCAGCAGCAGAAGCTTTAAGTTTTGTAAGCTGAGAGTTGGATCCGATCGCTTGTTCAGTTGGATCAGTTTGAGTTCTGGGGAATTTAGAGGCCAAGTCAACACCTCAAACACTTCATGTTTCTCAAGCCATGCCTGAATAATTCTTACAGCGTTTCAGAGGACATTCTGATGAAGGAGGCCCCTGCTATTAGGGAATACCATTACCATGAAGGAGGTTTCTTACTCTGTTTAGGAGTGGCAAAGTAACATCCTATGAATGTCAGTACCCAAGGCTAAATTGGTTGAAAAGTTGGTACCTTTCAGAGTAACAAGGAATTTAGTATGGATGGGAATCACACAATACACCCAAGATAATTTTACCACCAAGATGCTGATTAGATTAATATTGTACCTCTGTAAGTTTCATAATTTTATAAAAACCCTTACTCGATATCAATTTTTTACCAATTATATTCCAATTTTAAGACCTTGAACCTTAAAAGAAAACCAAAGAAAGGTACAGTATTATACTAATATTTTCTTATATATGCTTTATTCAACAGCTTCATAACTGTTATTAAAGAGGATGCTACTCTGCCAGTCACTGGCCACAATATTGGGGTAACTCTGGACAATCAAATCACTCAGGTGCTTGTTCAATCCTTTGTTACAGTATTTCAATATTGGACGACTGCCACTAACTCTTGGCAGGTCCRCCCCTGTCCACCATACTGTACTGTACATCCTCTGCAGCTGATTCAGAATGCAGCTACACATCTTGTTTTCAACCTTGTTTTTATGTTCTCCGACACCATCCCTTCGGAATTTCCACTCCCTGCACTGGCTTCAGTAGCTGCCCGCAAGAAATCAAAACACTGATGCTTTCCTACAAAACTAAAAACTGCCCGGCACCCACTTATCTCATTGCTCTATTCAACTTTCCRTCCAATCCTCCAGCACTGCTCRGCTAATCCCGCCATAGCTCGAAGAAGACCTAGACTGTTTTCTGGCACGTAACAGTACTGTAGGTGGAATGAGCTTTCTCGAGATGACATGGCAATGTTTAAACGACAACTGAAACATATCTGTTTATTCAATATTTGGGTTAAAAACTTAAATAATAAAATATATTTTAAAAATAATAAATAAACAATTCACTCCTACCACACTCCTACCATACATTTTTGTTGTACCGTATGCTGCTTCTCTTACTTCCACCAGAGCTGGCAGTGTAAAGCAATAGAGTTGTCTGTGAAGTTGATTTATTGTGTGGGAAAGGTTCAGGGTACCACTGGCATGATTATAAAGAAAGTGATGTTTTACCACTTCATACAGTATGTACAGTAATAGTAAATAAGGCGATTAATTCGAGTGCAGAGTTTGGAGAAAAAGGCTGATCGGAAGCTTTTTAATAGCACAACTTTTAATAATGTAAATTAAAATAATGCATCATAAAAATGCAGTCTGTTCAGCCACTCAGAAGCTTTAGCACAGAATCGATTATGTCCAATGTGATTAGTCATGGCTGACTTARCTGAAATTTAAGTCACAGACTGATCAACCAGTGCATAGTTATTATACATGTAATAAGTCATTTAAAAATCGATTTTGGAGTCAATGTGGCGATACAAGAATCCGCACACAGAAGAACTGTGATTCATAACTCTCTCATCTCTAGTATTTAGCACAATTGTAATTATTTTCTTTCCATGCAACTGGCCATATGGCTAGAACTAYAAATTCTATGAGGGTATTTGGCTTCAGTTACTTTCACTGTACCCATATTTCGGRTGACAAATTTCATGGCTGGTGTGCAGCGATCACTGTAGWTATATGCACCTCAATTTTGATTTAAAAATCCAAACCATCCCTCTAAACTTTTTAACAATTTGTGCTAAAGAAGCTCTTCTGTGGGATCAGACCAGCCATTGGTCGACCTGTTACTGGATAACCAGTTGTCCTTCCTTGGACCAACTTTTGTAGGTACCAATTACTGCATACCAGGAACAACCCACAAGGCCTGCTGTTTTGGAGATGCTCTGACCTAGTCTTCTGCCACAATTAGGCCCTTGTCAAAGTCACTCTGCTCCATACACTTGCTTATTTTGCCTGCCGTTTCAGTTCGGTGACACTCAAATTTAAGAGAACCATAAATATTCATCACCAAAACTGTGTGTGTAAATATGTTTTTTTTTACTTTTTAATCCTAAACATAAACAAAGACAAGATTATCTTGTTAAAAAGTGTTTCTCTGCTACACTTCTGTAACTGGAAGTCCATTCAAGACCTGTCAATTTGTGTACYAATGACCATCAAAGTAGACTTTGTGATGTCCTATTAACTTAGCCTCTTCTCTTGATATTCAAATCAGTCTTTCTGATTTTACGAGACAGAAAGAACAAAACTAAATAAATAAAGTAAAATAAAGGCACTCAAATACCTCAGCCTCCATGATCTATATTCTGAGAATGTCAATAATAACAACCACAACCAATAAAAATCTCCTTTTTTTTTTTGATGAAAAAAAAAAAAAAAGATGAGCGCTTAACTAGTAATGAACACAGGTGTTTAAAATTCTAATCAGGACTGAAAAGCTATACACTTACTCACAGAACTAACACCACCACCAGGTAAACACAGTCAACACTGGCCATGGCAGAAATGTATCAGAACACACAACGCATGATAGCCTGCCTCATATGCAGATAAGCAGGCAGAGAGTTCAAGGTTGTTGATCCAGCCTCCAAATTCCCCAGATATTAGTCAGATCGAGCATTCATGAAATGTTCTGGACAAATGGAAGTGTCTTATCCATGAAGGCCTCACCCCAGAACCCACAGCACCCACAGGATCTGCTGCTAATATCCTAGTGGCATACCCCTGCAGGGCAAACAAGAAGTATACTGACTGGTGTATATTGCTCACCAAGAGAGTCAGTTGTTTTATATGTTCATATTTATACAGTGTATTGTATTACTATAGTTAATAATATTATAACCTGTGTAAAGCTTGTATGTGCAGACTGAAAGATCTGCTGTGGCGACCCCTTGCTGGGAGCAGCCGAAACACCAACAACAACATAACTAAATATGAACAAGACCTAAAAGAAACTTTTAACTAAAAATATATTAGTAAAAACGGCATTAAAGCAATATTCTGTCTCAGGCTGATATTTGCAGAAAATTCTGGACTAGATACTTGAAGAAAATGTTTGACCGATCCTATTCTGTAACAAATCTAGCCTGAAATATTCTTATTGTGAGCTCCTCAAGAAACTTGAATGAATCATTTACTCTTCAATTACTAGATAAGTGGCTACAGTAGTAATACTGTAATAATACTCTTATTTTTAAATAATTAAAATATATAAGTAAACATGTTGCAGACGGACAGCAATATTTATTAATTAATAGGGATAGGAATCACCATGGACCAGTCAATATATCACAATACCTAGGTGCTGATGCGATTCTGTTTTTTTTTTTTTCTAAACAAACACAGAAAATAATTTCCTTGTACCACACAGGATGCTGTGGTGCTTGCCAATTTGTGAATAGAGTGTGCCACCTGTAGGATAATAGAGGAATGGCAACATTACATAACAAATTACTGTGGTGATGAATTAATTGCTACACAAAAGAATTGCGATAGGTCACTGAATAGATTTTTCCCAATCTCTAATAATGAATAAATATTTATTCAACAATTAAATTGTGCAAAACCTCTTATAAACAATCATAATGCCTATGGCGGGATTCGCTGGGAAATGAAAAAAATTTAAGTGTAACAAATCTAACCKCATACAAGTTTGATAACAGATTTACAATTCCTTTTTTTAAGTGGGCCTTTTTACACTGACCTTAATATTTTCAATCACCTCACAAAAATGCCTTTATTTATTTATTTATTTACTTACTTATTTCTTTTTCCCTCATGCACCTTTCCTCATTTTTCTCCCATGCCCCTTTAATAGCTCAGTATGTTTTTTTACTGGTCTAGATATTAGTAAACTAGTATACATACAGTAACTGTAGAGTTGTTATCTCTGTATGTTATGTGGTAAGGTGTAGCTCAGTGGACAAGGCATTACACTACTGACTGTAAGGTTCCAAAGCCCACCACCATCAAGTTGCCACTGCTGGGCCCTTGAGCAATCCCTTTACCCTTAATTCCTCATATGTATAATAAAAATGGATAATAGAGAAACATTAGGCCCACCCTCCCCCCAAAAACAAGAAAAATAGTAAATCAGTAAACACTTGTACAAATTATGACAACAGACTCAGACTACCTCTCTGATAACTTTTACCTGAGTAGCAATGAGATATAGGAGCTCCCCCAGTGGTGGCAGAAGGCACTGCTTCAGCTTGCTGTTCCTGAAGTTCTCACGAATAAGCTCTGTGAACATGGAAACTGCCTGTGGAGTAAAAAAAAAAAGAAGAAGAAAGCGCAGTATATCAACCAACTTGGATAGTCAAAACTACCTTTCTCTAAACTAATAACTTGTGAGATTAATATCGGAATATACATTATATTGCCCTAAGTGTTTGCTCTCCTGTCTTCAAACGCRTATGAACTTAAGAAATCCTATTCTTAATCCGTAGTATTTAATATGACTTTGACCCACCCTTTGTAACTATAACAGCTTCTTTCTCTTCTGGGAAGACTTTTCAAACTTTTTAGGAGTATGTTTACGTGAATTTTTGACCATTCCTCCTGACGCACATTTGTGAGGTCAGACACTAATGTTGTACGAAAAGACCTGGCTCGCAGTCACTGCTCTACTTCATCCCAAAGGTGTTCTATCAGGTTGAGGTCAGGACTCTCTGCAGGCCAGTCAAGTTCTTCCACACCAAACTCGCTCATCCATGTCTTTATGGAACTTGCTTTGTGTACTGGTGTGCAGTCATGCTGGAACAGGAGGGGACGAAACTGTTCCCAAAACTGTTCCCACAAAGTTGGGAGCATAAAATTTTCCAAAATGTCTTGGTATGCTGAAGCATTAAGAGTTCCTTTCACTGGAAGTAAGGGGCCGAGCCCAATGACTGAAAAACAACACCACTCCAGCTCCAACATGACATGATTCAGAGATGCTACAGTGACACCTGCAGCCATTTATTTCCATTAACCACAAGGAGTCAAACAGGCATCAGAATGAAGAATCAGACGAAGAATGAAGATAAACAGCGATTATAATTTTGTTCGAAAGCTACCACATACAGTACAAAGTAGACATGTCATTAACCAAAATGCCTGTCTTTCTTTCAACTCTTATTAAACAAATTCCCTCCAGAATAATTTCAAAACAATAACAATACACCTTGCTCAATTATAATGTATTATTAGGTAATAATTGGCACATAGTTATGGGGGTCATTTATTATTTTATTTTGCCCAGCCTAATACACCATCGTATATAGCATTGCCATCGTGCACACACACAAACACACACACATACAAAATATCACACCATATTACAGAATTATAATATGCTAGATAATTAATTGTTATGAATAATTAATTGCTGTGAAAAATAAATAATACTAATGCAAATGTTGTCTTGCTCTAATAAAGTATATGTGSGCTAAGGGATGTTGTGCATAAAAAGAAATTATAGCATTTCAGTTGCACTTGTTTAAAAAAAAAAAAAATGCCATATTGCCCACCTCCTAGAAAGGTCAAATTAACAAAAAAAAATTATCAATTAAAAATAAAACTAAGCATAATGGTATTCAAGGAACAATCTTTCATATTGTAGCTGAAAAATATGCAAATAATYAAACTCACTTCTATAACAAGAACGTCCTCTCTGAGGTCTGTACTGTGACAGGCCAACAGCCCGATGATTCTCATCACTTTAGTCTTCCTGAAGGAAACACAATATTTTCTATTCACAAAATAATATATTGTAAAATTCATAGTCAGCTTTATAAATATGATCATGATATGTGGATACACACAGATTGTATTAGGAAAACCAATAAACATATAGTCCTGAAAACCCTGTGTGAATGTATGTGAAAATAACAATCACATCACTGTTGTCATGATAATGCTTCAAAAATCACATCACAATGCAGCAACAAAAAAAAAATGCAGCTTGGGAAATGGCAAGTGGGTCACAGCACTGATTACATCCAACTTTATGCAGAATTCCACACACTCACTCACACAAATTACCYATTTCTAATGCTACAGTAATTTTATTGCATATAAAAACAATCACAAAATTWAAAAAGAGACATGTAAATTAAGTACTATATGAAATAAATAGACAMTGAACCTCACATGGTACTATGTCTTCATTAAATTTTGTACAAAATGCAAAAAAAAAAAAAACACAAAAAATATGTAAACTCAAAAATGATGCACTGACGCAAACAAGTTCTGAACGGCTCCCAGATGTGCTTGTAATGTCGCTTGGTTTGGTTGCTTATATGCTGAAAATGTTTCGTATGCCGAGGAAAATTTTAGTTCTTAAGAGGCGGGACTTTCACATCTGCAACTCCAATATACAGCACAAACCTAACTATTTCCTAGAAATGTATCAATAGGGAATATTCCGTGCACATCATCATACTCACATATCCCAGTTAGGGGCCTGACGCAGCTGCTGGATCAACACCGAAAACTGGGGGGGAATCGAGGAATTGAAAGAAATGTTAGCTTTATGTATGATCCACTGAAATCAATTCATCCACCTCATTATATCAAAAGTAAAGATGCTTTTCTGGTAAATAAGAATAACTAATATAACAGTAATCTAGCGTTTTCTCCCCCTTAAGGTAGACACGGCTACACAGTTACATACAGTAGTTTACCATATATAGACAGAATGTGTGGAAGACAAACTTTTTACCTCCATGTGAAAAGAAATAATATTTGTGTAMTCCAGTAGAGATTAACACACATCCAAATTGCATCTTGTGCAAAAAAGGATAATACTAATAATAATCTGAAAAGTCACACTGTGATAGTGATGAGCAGATCGACAATCTAATCTGCAGCAAATTTACTCACCAGAAGCATTAAATAATGAGTGAGGCCAATGACATATTATCCAAAGAGGGAAATAATGTCAGTATTTACAAAGAGTTTAAAGTATCTGCATCACATTTAATCATGTTGCATTTTTAATATTTATAAGAACACTCTTAAGGCTAACACTCATGATTAATGCAGAATTGCCMAACAAAAGGGAGAAACAGAAAGATAGAATCACAATCAAATATGCAGTACAATCCCTCTTTACATTTGGGTTCTTTTTTACTTTTGTATTAGTATTGTTTGTTCTTATTACCTTATCCACTTTTTATTATTATTATTATTATTATTGTAGTAGTAGCAGTAGTAATAATAATAGTAGTATTAGTACCACTGCTTTTAGCTTTTCTTTCTTTTCCAGTAGTTTTCATCATTAGTGTAACTTTGCAGAGTTACAGTAAATGAATGTGTGTGTCTGTGTGTGTGTGCGCGTGTGTGTGTAGATGAGGTAGGAGCATGTAAAATACCCAAACTGAGGGGCAGTATGAGAGCAACCAGAGTGCTTTCACTTTAATTTACAGCCCAGCGGCAGGTAAATGATTAAAGACTGATTAAAGACTGTTGGTTGTGTAACTGTTACAAAAAAATGACAAATATTATTAAAATGCTATGGACATTTTTAATTGATTATTTTTTATACACCCGCAATGACTATATATACTGCCCCATCACCAGGGGTGCTGTTCTCAGTTGACCCTGTGCTTTTTTTTTGAACATTCTTTTTTTTTCTTCTTTTTTTTTAGCATCTCTACCACTGGCACTTGTTTCAATAGTTAGCCACTGACTGGAATCTGTCTCACTCATAAGAGGCATTGAGTAAAAGATTTTACTACAGTATGTGTGATATGGACTCAAACACTGCTTACCAGCTGGGAATGCATTAAGAGAGTGGCTGTGTCTCTGTGGCCACAAACACAGCACAGATAGCAGAGTAGATTCAGTTTGGCACGTGTTGTTGTGGTGGCTCCAGGTCCAACTTTTTCCATTGACTCCAGAACAGCACATACCTGCTGCAGGAATGCAGCCCATTCACCTGAGCTCAGGCCTGCCAAACGCTCAACTACATACACAAAGCAGGAGAGGAAGCAAAAGACTGACAGTTARTAACTAGCATSCCCTTMRA
>QMIH01002206.1:63322-75526 GCA_003987875.1 Clarias batrachus
ACACACACACACACACACACACACACACACTTAACAAACACATCCTCCACACACACACTCTACACACACACATACTATACATACACACACACACACTACATTTCTTACAAAAACGATGACCAGCGCACCTGCGCTATTTCAATCGCCACCAAATGCGACCCACATTGAGTGTCATCAGGGGTCGTATGTTGCGCACAGCTGCACCAGAAAGACGCATCCAGCTGTGACGATGTCTTAAACTTATGCCATATTCAACATGACACACCGGTAATGTGGTGCGCCCTTGTGGCGATGGCACAGTTGCTTGGGCCCGCTCACCGCTGTTTGCAACTATATCTATTACAGTGTTTTGTGATAACAGTGGAGTGAACTTTCTAAATTGTCTTTGTACTTGTTCAGTTTGGAATACAAGCCCTGCTTATCCAATGTTACAAACATAGGTCTTATTTCATTTGATGTTCTGTTTAACTATTTGCAAAGATGTTTATGTGCCTGTCACACTCGCTCACTTATTGTCTATACAGTTATACCCTGTATACAGGGTCAAAGGAGGCCTGAAGGGTCACTTAGGGCACAAGGCAGGCAGGGTTCATGTTGGATGGGTGGCCACACTGTGGGCAATTTGGGAACRGCAATTATGTCTTTGGACTGTGGGAGGAAACCGGAGCACCCAGACGAAACCCATCAAGTACAGGGAGAACATGCAAACTCCATGCACACAGACCCCGAGGCAGAAATCTTTAGTATAAAGATGGAGGTGCAAGACATCAATGTTGTAACATCAGTATTATTTTCTGTTGTGTTTAAAATATATGTATTTTATTACTGTTATATCTAGATCTTATAAGGATTTGGATGATGTTGGTCTTACCACTCCTGTTAAGGTGCTCGCATTCACATTGTGTAAGGTATGTGAACAAGTTGTAGAAACGTTATACTCTGAAAATGTTTAATTAATGCCCTCATTTAAAATGCAAGCTGTGTCTTTGGCAACCCCAGCTGAGGCTGGGTTGGGGGCGGGGCGTGATTGCGTCACAGCCGGAGGCTGGGAGAGGACGGTAAAGGCTGGATCCGCTGTGCAGCGCCTCGGTTTCACACACCGGCTTTTTTTAAACAACTGAAAGCTTCCTCTAATACTGCCTCCGCGATGAAAACAAGTTTACTCGTTTCTTTTTTTCGAGAGAGCAAGAAATGAAATTGGGAGCAAAAATGAACACGGTCGCTTTTTGAAAACTTATACATCCTTATACACTTCTATACTTTTTTTTTTTTCCCGTTTGGRCGTCAGTTCAAAAGAGAACCTGTTTCACTGGCCTGATACACAGTGTCTGCGCCCTGGATACATTTCGTGCCGTTATTTTTCTCGGGAGTTCAGAGAGCGAAAGTGGATTTATTTTTAAGTTTTTAAGCGCACACGAGGGTCATTGTGGACTGTAGCTGAATAAAGGCTGCAGAAAATTCAGTTCATCATCAGGGATACTCTCCTCCATCTCTAGTGAGTTCTGATGTGTGTGTGTGTGTGTGTGTGTTGGGGTTTCACCCTCTACTACAATTTATCTTTGTAACTGCTCACACTCTTTCAGAAACTCTAAATTGGCTTTGTGGTCAGTTTGTATGCATGATTTAAGTGGCATTGTGGGTATTACTTCTTAATTCATTGTCTATTTACAAGTCATTTTGTGCCCCATTAATCAGTAACTTCTTAAATAAAGCTTTTCTCAAGATCTGATTCCAGATTAGTCTCATTTCTCCCTTTAAATAATAGTGAAAATAAAATRATAGTAAAAATATCTGGAGGCTTTACGACTCTCTCTCTCTCTCTTTCTCTTGGTGAATATGCACTGTATTCTCAATATTCAACCTTAATAACTCTGATCAGTTCATGTTAAGTTAAACCTGAGGCTCATTTAAAACCATCCCTGGTCGTATACTTGAAACAGATAYGGTTAAAAAGAGGTTCCATCAACAGCTTGGTTTTCTATTTATGTCAAGGCATCATACTTGTCATGTGAGGACAGATCTGCTGGATATTGTGCAAGAGAAAATCTAAAACAGAAACCAGGGTTATRCAGTGCTGTTTACCTGCTGGATGATGGGTAAGACATTGAGACAAATCTGTTACATAAGCCTGATTTAACACCTTAATGTAGAAATTGGAAACTGAAATCTGTAACCATGCAAAAAATGAATATATCAGTCTACATAGGTTTAGCATAATAATGATCATAAAAATAATATTACCATACTAATTCATACACTTGGTGGCTCACAGCCTTCATTATCACTATATCAATATTTTGTCAAAGAAAAAAAGTTCTTTTAGCTGAAAAGATGCTTGTGGTGTATCTTTAAATATCTATTAGAGAAAGCTTAAACTGTATATAGCATATGGTCCAATTGTGTGCCTTAGAGGTGGGTAATGTGAGTTTTTCTATACCATGAATAATTTAAATGTCTATGATCTGCACCATAATACTAAACCAATTTAGTTAGTTGTGCTGGAATTGTTCTGACATGCTTTGCCAATTGTTTAATGACATTATTTTGGCATTACATTATTCACTAGTCTAGTTTTTGTTCTTTCTGACAGATTTATGACTAAACCAATAATATCCAAGAGCGCAAGAGTAGGCCGTTCCATAGGTTTGGTTTCCCTCTTGTTTTGTTTGGTAACATAGCAGCAAGATTAACAACATGGAGGACATTTAAGAATTAGGGATTAGAATATGTTTAGTTTAAAAAAAAATATTTAAAAGATAATCATGATCGTATTGTGAATCGTGATCCAGCCTGAAAAAAAACAACATACAGTATGATAAGACGTTGGGCCAGACTGGACATCCCGTCTATATACTATATTCAAGTTTCCTAGTAAAATATGTACACTAAAATCATGATGGTCCYTACCCAATGACAAGGAAAGGTTTTTATTTCTGAGAGTGAACGACAAGCAATATCTGTACATAACACGCATCCAATCCACTGCAGTCTGTTTCAGGCAGACACTTGAGCTGCTGTATCTGAGTACTGCAGCAGATGTTTCATGTGTGAGGTCAGTCAGCTRTTCTGTACCTAAAAGAAAGAAAGGTGTGACCTTTTGATCTGTTTGCTATTGTTGCATGTTCGATTTAGATGAGCTTCTGTTGTTGTTGTTTTTTTGTTTGTTTGTTTGTTTGATTTTTGTGCATTGGAGGTGACCCATTGTGTTTCACGAAGTTCATTTCTAATGGTTAAGTATTTAGTTTTTACGTKTATAAGAACATATTTCTCCCTGGACAGAAATCATTTTGAATTTAGAAATGAACTTGTAATAGCAGAGAAAAGCTTTGTGCTCTTCTAAGTCAGAGTGCAGTAATGCATCAGYACCATTAGAGTATAACATATAAATATCTGCGCTGTGAAAGGGGCAGTCAGCTGTGTCCTTCCAACTGTCGAACAAAGTCCCGTGCCCTTTCAGGGATACTTATKTCTGCATGTGTGACTTTCGCTGCTGAGACACGTGTTAGTGTGTATTCTAGGACAGCTTRGACACTTAGCTGATCTCTGTTCCTCTTTTGGGACAGAATTACTTGTAAATATTTACGTATAGACTTTGATGGTCTTAGTTTTACTGCACATGCTCTGGTCATTCCCATTTCTCGTAATGGATTTGTTATTGATTGTGTTTGTCTGCATGGATTTCAGGTCTATAGCTTAGACACAGAGTACTGAACTGATGGATTTGTCTTACTTAATCAGTTATCGTATCATCATTCTTTCTACATTTATTTTAGTTCACTTGCCCTGTTCAGACGCCACTAAAAGAATTGACTCAGGACCTGGAACGTTAGTTTTGTACTTTATTGATTTTGTCTTACTTTGACTGTTTATCAGTTTTGCTGTCTCAGCAGGTCTAGTTTTCTATGCATTAGAGCTGATTTTAGTTTCTGTATCTAAATGCTAAACAATAATCATTTATCTATGTTTGCTATATGTGCAGCGGCGGCGAAACATTGTTGCCGGAGATAGTGTTCCACTCCAGGATTACTGGTCTCAGGCCATGTCCACACATAGGCGGGTATTTTTACAAACTGTGATTTTTCTACATCGTTTTTTAAAGAATTCTATCCACACGACCTACGTGTTAAAAATATCTCTGTCCGCATGAAAATGCAAAACGCCTGGTAAGTGCTGCCAGGAGCATCTCTAATCAACAGGGGGGCCAATCAGAAGCCTAGACAAAACGTCATTACCGGTTCCGCCATGTAGAAGTCTGACTGGATCTCGTCCAAAAACGATGTCGCTGTCTGCAGGGTCTGTGTCTTCGGAGTTTTATATGTAGCAGAAGTGAGCTTCGTAGTACATTCAGGCACTTCTGTTTGTTAACGAAAATGCATGTGTACACGCATGTAAAAAGTCCAGGAAGTAACATTAAACAGTCATGAGTTTAAGTAAGTCTGCCACTGCACAAAATCTCCTCATAAACAAAGCAGACGTCTAAACAGGGAGACTGGAGCATGGACGATGACCTCATCGGCACATAAGGTGATGTTACAACAAGCCAAATTCTCAGTTTCCCCTGTTTTGGAAAAATCTTCACTTTGGAAGGAGGTGTCCAAAAGCTCTGTTTTCAACGACCAAAACTTTGTTTGCATGTGGATGAAGGCCAAGATGAAGTTTTTAAAAATACCCAGCTATTTGTGGACAAGACMTCAGGGTCAAGTTTTGTTCTCCCATGTCAATGTGTGGTTCCTCTGAGTTCCCTTGTCTGTCCGCTCTTCTCACATAACCTGACTATAGGTCAATTAACTGTATTAGCATTAACAGCATATAGCAATAAACCTTTCAAAGGCTATGAAAAAGAAGAAATTGAAAAGTTCAGTGACAGTCTCAAATATATTAAAGTATACCCATCACTTAGATTTGCTTTTTCTTGACTAGTGAATTCTGTCCAACTTCTTCACAGACAAAGAAGACATAACTTTGACATGTGCACATGTTCAAGATCATATGATTTTGTACAAAATGATGTTATGATGCTCTTTATTGTCTGGGACTGTATGTTGTTTAGTTCTCTCAGGTCMCATCTGGCCTTTTGTCTTGCTCCCCCAGATTGTCTGTTTTACTTTGTCTCCAGTGGAGTTGGGGAAGACCTGAAGTGGTGTCACATAATCATATTGACACTTTTTTTATTTCCCCTGGGATGTAGGCAGCTTTCTGCCATCTGTGCTTTATTGACCAGGCGTCTGATAAGCAGAATATTGAATTGCTTTTAGATCTGTACGCTTTGTCTTGTTAAATGTAAGTCAACGCAAGCAGTGTAAAGTTTATAAACAGAATTCGAACCCCTTACGGACTTGACTTTGTACTGACTCTGATGAGAATTTGTAGATGCTGTAGCCCACCGTGCAAAAACTCATGCAAACGTGCTATTAATAGAGCTGTCTTCCTGTTCCTCCTTCTTAAAGTTTACTTTCTTTTTAAGCAGTTTATAGAAGACAAAGTTCTAGTATGATTAATGATAAATAAAAAATATATAAATCCTAAATAATACCCTAAAATGTTAKCTCTGTTCATAATCACAAACCCRTATCATTTTACAATTAAATAATGTTAAAGGTTTCTACATAAATCTGTGTGGCATGCTCAAAGCCTTGAAATGACTTTCCTACATGCTTCACACATTGCATTGTTCACTGTTTCGTGCTTAGATGTGCCAAAAAACTGTCCAGTTGTATGCATGTTTAGTGCACATTTGTTTCTTAAGGCTTTTCTCTTTCCAACTGCTTGTGCATGTTTTGCAATATGCACTTACTCAATATCACTCTGAAATGGTTGGAGTAAGTCTGTTTTTTTTTCTGCGAACTCTTTTCCTGTCTGCCTTTCACCCAGTCACACAGTATAGCCACACAATTGCTCGACAAACACCAAACATTCCAACCAACGTTGTATCTAAGCAGTTATAAAAAATAAAATGCTAGTGCAGTACTACTACCAGGGGTGACAGCACACGAGACATCAGCTGACAATGTTTGTGCTGCACCCCTTCTCTTATACACTCTCGCCTTACCATCATACAAACACAACCACGTGACCACATATTACTGTAGGTTATGAAAGCAAAGCTGAAACATGTAAATCTTTAAACTGAGTCTGTATCATTACAGTAGTTCTGTTTAAAAAAAAAAAAAAAATTTAAAAAACGGGGGGGTGATAAGGCCCCCTGCCCAGCTGCTATTTAAAGCAGAACCGTTGAAGAGTGCCTCTGCATTTGCAGACGTGCATGGCATTACAGTGAGAGGAAACTCTGCGTGTGCGGAAGAGTGAGAGTGATGATCTCTGCACTTGTTTATATGTCTGTAGAGTAGAGCAGCAGTCTGCAAACTGTGCCTTTTATTACAGCAAGGCTGATGCAGAGAAAACTAAATCTGGATGTTAGAAGATTTTTGGAAATCATTTCTACTTATTACTGATCTGAAAGCTGTAACCTTGTCTGACCTAGAATCGTTCACTAGCTGCAGTTGTTACATGCCGATTTCCTTTAAAAAGCCTCATCTCATGTTTGAAAACCTTCAGTCTGTATTCATCGCCTGAATCCCCCAACAAAATGTGAGAACAAGAACAAAACCATAGAGCCAAAAGTCAACCGAAAGGCATGAACAGTTAGTTATACTGTAAATCAACACTAGAGACTTCTTAGCATACTGTACAGTTATAGTCCTTCATCATTTACTTGCAACTTTCCTAATGATGTCAAGAAGATTCCTGTAAGTTCCAGTGTGGAAATGTTCCATGTGCTGATCTATGTTTATACAGAACAGAGACCATATGACTCCAGGGAATGATTTACTCAGCATCAAACTCCAGTCGTGATTAAGTGTACTGTATGTTCAACTCTGCTTTTATTGGCATGACAACGGATTGTGATCTAATCAGTAGATTTATGGGTTATTGTTGCCTTTTATGGATAAATCAAGAAAACAAAGATGATGTACAAACAATGTGGGGTGCTTTGTAGATTTCTGTTGTCCCTGTAACAACAATGAAATTGTATAATAGATTGCACCATTAAATTCTATCATTTCATGATGAAAAGGTTACAGTATTTAAGAGAACATTATGTTTTATGGCTTGAAATTTGAGGTGTATTGTACACAAAAGTCACTGTTTGGTACATACTTTTCTTTTGAAATCATAGTTTGGTTGACATCTCGGGGTACAGAGAAGTGAAACAAACAACAATTTCAGTTATTTGGGACTTAATCTGTAAACATGTCAACTTGTAAACAACGTCAAACTGGCCATAAATTATAAAAATATACATAAAGAATGCACCAGAAAAAARCATCTCCAGGCATCCTGGGTGGCAGGTTTGTAACAGTATTATCTACAGAAAATAGGACAAATTTGTTTCTTCTAAACAGGAGCTATTAAAAGGACATTTATAAAACAGTATTTTGACAATTGCTATAGATGGTACAATAACTCTGTGAACCCTTCTTTCCCGAAATGCCTTTCATGACATGAAGTACAACTTTGAGACAGTAAGTACTGTAAGTCTTTGGRAAAGAAAATAGATCCCTCATCCGAGTTCGCCGTTTAGCATGATGCTAACAAAGCACAAAGATAAGCACGTCCAGGTTTCCACTGCAACTGTTGAAACATGCTGAAGTCAGAAATGATGTCAGCCGGAAAATTACTTCCAGCATTATACAGCTGTGGTTGAAATTTTTGAGAAAGACGCAAATATAAATTTTAAAGTCTTCTACTTCAGTGGTTTTAGATCTTTTTGTCAGATGTTACTATGGTACACTGAAGTATAGTGTAATTATAAGTATAATTGTATGTATTTCATAAGTGTCAAAGGCTTTTACTGACAATTACATTATATATACAGTCTGTTAAACTTAATGTTAATAAGATTCTCTTTATGTATGTAATTTTAATTACATACATAATGTACAATCTTGATTTAGAATGTTTTGAAATCATGTTCATTAATTAAAACATTAATTCCTGTAACAAAATGTAAGAATTTTGATACACTTACCATTACACTCCTGTTTTAAATGTCTATGATCGATCAAACCCTTTAATTAAGTCCACTTTACAAATGTCAATAATTGATTTAGGAACAATATTGTATATAATGAAAATTCAAATAATGAATCAGTACTGTGATAGAAAAGTATGGTCCGTGGATCTAAAAAGCAGTGAGTATAAAAGCTATGCTCTTTTGCTATTAAATCTGTCTAAATGTAACTGGCTTAAGGTTAGTAACTTAGATTTTAATGCCAGATTAATGTTGTACAGGGCATGCGCATTTGGCAGTGTTTAGGCATGAAATAGGAGGTATTGTAATTTTTTCACCCAATGATAAAACTGACGAATACTACAGCTGGTCTGTTTATATTTCCTATGATTTGTATAAATCTGMTCTTATGCCAAAGATCAGATTTATACAAATCAAAGATCAYTTAAAGAAAAAAATAAAACACTYGAAAGCCATGCACAAATTTTTACCATCTAGAGAAAATCCACCACAGTGTTCATCGTTTAGAACCCTTCTGTCCATCAAACMTGTTTTATTTGATTGTAATTATTTATTTTAAACATCTTATCTCATTTAATATTGACTAACAAAAACTGACTTTCTCCATGAATATAGCCGTAGAGGCTGACATGGCGTTAAAAAAGAAATAAAAAAATAAAATGATCTCTCTCATGTAATCCAGACCTCTAACTGATCAGATTACAGACAAGAACACAAAGGTTATTCCATCTGATTCTGTGATAAATGAAGTGCAAATCACTTTTTACCAAGACCTTATAAACTTTATTAGTCAAAAGCTCTTATCCTGTCAGGCCCATTGTGTTGTTGTATTGCACAGTAAAGTGTGTAGGCCGATGTGTTTTGCCGTGGGCTGCTCTCATTCTGTACAGAGCATTTCCTTGTTTGTGTTTGCTCGTTTTTTTGTCTGAATGTGCAACATTGTCTTCCAATTTTTGTGCTTCATACAAATAATTCACTTTAAGCAGGAACAAATGAAATAGATGCTGGACTGATCGCTGATAATGGGGAGGAATAAATGTACGATAGTACAGTCATTTGGGTGCCAAGTTTCTTTAGAATTGTTACAATTCTTAAAAAAATACTATATAATCTGAATATTTATAAAATTATGATTCTTACAGAATCTCAATAAACTGCAGATCAAATCAGAACCTAGGTATTAGGATGGTATCGGGTGGSCAGTGGTGGTTCCCGTCTCTTTTTCAATTTTAATTTTAAATCAGTTTTATTTCTATAGCGTTTTTAACTATATTCATTGTCACGAAGCAGTTTTACAGTATCATGTTTGAGGTTTTATGTGAACACTCAAGGAAGGTCACAGTCAAGAGTGAGGTATAGAGTAGTAGTAAGTTCTTTTTTAAATTTTTTTTAAAATTTTTTTATTGTACGAAAGAATAAATAGGGGAAACATATGTATCTGTGAAGCACTGTACTGCTTATGAATGGATATGAATCACATTTGGTCAGAGTGAGTACATAGGACAAATGCAAATGAGAAGGAGAAATAGACCCGACCGCATGGAAGAATTATTCAAGCATGAGACGTATGATTATCAACTGCCCTTAGACCAATATTTCAAATTGCTAGGAAGTGTTTTTGAGCGAAAGTTTCATTGGGTGTTTCCACATTAGGGCCCCAGGATCGGTTTCGAGAACACTTGACCCTAAAGTCTCGTTCATTTTTCGTCAGTGAGAACACAGTTGTTCTAAGCTTGGGGACCATGCCCGGGTCTGCAGAGATTGAATCAGAGAAGGAAGCCAATTGAACCTGAGCACAGAAGTGGATCGTTGTTTAGATGTGACGTCATCAATGCCAAAACAAATTGAATGTTGGCCTGAGTGGGAGTGGGGAGCAATCGTTCCTGGTTATGGTGCAAATCAATCGTGTCCAATGTGAAAACCACCCTTACAGTGCAAGATTTTAAAGCCATGCAGTGTTTCTTCAACACTGCTGAAGGATACACCCCCACCAATGTGCTACACGTAGTCAGTATTAAATTACACTGGCTCAGCCATTCAGTGTCTTTGCTGGTGGAATATCATGTGGCAGTGCTATAGTAATATCACAGGGCATAAGGACAAAGCGATACTGGCAGGGTTAGAGATTCTTACACCTTAGCTAATACTTGTGCTTTCTGTCAGGAACACCTAGGACTGATATTGTTTGTGTTTCTGGGCCAAAAGAGGAAAAGGACACATTTGTCCTGTATTATACAACAGTTCCGATTGAAACGAGGCATTCCACAAATAATCGCTGACAGTACACAGGGACGTTTAATTATATGTAACATTCCACATTCCTGGTGTTTCAATGATCGTTAATTACACTGTTGGCCGGCACCYGAGTAGCACTGCAGTAACAAGCTTGCCCCGTCACCCAGAGATTGCAGGTTCGATTCCCGGGTGATGCTGCAGTCTTCATCCTCCCTGGTTGGTAGTTGTAGCCTTTATGGGGGTAGGGGCTAATGATGGGTGCGAATTAACTACGAATAAATTAATGAGAAAATCCTGAAAAATCAAGGATATGTGTTGGTAGACCAAAATAACTGGTATAATAAACAAAAAATCCTAATCTATTTATATTAAATTGTTCGTGGAACTGTAGTATGACTTAATATCACACTCGAGGTTGTGCTGTTATGCTGAATATCATTTGTGATTGCTGAAATGCATCACATCTCACACCAAGTCCTCTGACACCTGAAATGTCTTTAAAATGCCTCACGCAAATGTTTACCAAGGTTTCTGTATTATTCATTAGTTTTTATGAAATTCAGTGTTTTATTTAATCGAATGGTCAGTTATTTCTCTGAAGTACTGAGCTTTTTTTTTAATAAACTGTTTTCTGGTGAACAGTGTAGCCTGTGAGGAAAATCTCTCTTAAAACCTCCAACATTAAGATAACGATCACTTGGAGAATCCAGTGCACCAATTAGTGTCTGTTAGGTGTCCATGTACTTGCTGTTTTAATGTGAAGAACAGATTAAAGGTTGTTGGACAGCAGGCTTTTAACAAGTTGTTTTGGCTTCACTGGGAGTGAGATGGAGTGGGAGAATTAATACTGTGAGCAAAAAACTTGTAATAACACATTTGAGAGAGATAACATTGATATAAGTATATATCAATGTATAAGACAAAGTAATTGTCTTAAATACATGGCATACCCACGCAGGCATACTGTATACATGCATAGACTGTACTGTACGTTTGTATATGTCGGCACAATAGAAAGTTGCTTCCCGTATTTAAGCTGCTCCTGATCTAATATTATGAGAGGTTCATAATATGTCATTTGAAATATCTACCCATTGCTGAAACTATTCCACAAAGTCGACRTATGCAAACCTTTCTCTGCATTATTGACCGAGACAGTGGGACAACTAAAAGTATGCCTGAATTAAACCATGGTGCTGACTAGGTAAACGTGACTGTTTATAGAAACACTCCCAAAGTGCATTAGCGTCTGTGTTCTACTCTAACATGTTGCAGTCTGCTGCAGGAAGGAGACAGGGTGGGTATTAACCTTGCTTTTCTGCTGACAGAAACGTTTTATTACTACTCCAATWMCACATGGCAGATGTTTTAAGAAAAGTGTTCAGTATCAGAAGATGAACAATGTTTTAGCATATTCTGTTTAATTTGTTTGAATGATCAGTTACAACTCTCTTTTCTCTCTTTCTAGGCCCATGTTTCCAGAAGTGCCTGATCTCTAGCTGCCAGTTTGTGCCCACTGGGGTCAGCTGTGTGTGTGTGTGTGTGTGTGGGCACTGCTCTATGGCTTGTGCAGCTGACTTGTGAAAATCAGCCAAGCTGGACACCACAGCTTTGCCCCCCACCACCTCAGCCTCAGCCCTTCCCCCCTCAGTAGGGTCACAAAACCCGCACTTTCACAGACAGCACCCACAATCTCCAGCAAGCGCACCTCCTACACACCAAGAGGATCAGTATGTAAGCGAGGATGCACCCAACCTGGACGATGAGCTTTACAGAGATGCAGAAACTATCACTGGTAAGTCTGCTGATTTGCTGAGCTTAAACTGAGTGGGTGTTGGTGTTGCCGTGGAGCCAAGCGACTTGGCAGTGATATAACTGCTTGTGTGATTCTAATATAATAATTCAGCTTTTTTTTAAAAAAACATGAATGCAAATTA
>QMIH01002207.1:16615-31188 GCA_003987875.1 Clarias batrachus
GTGTGTGTGTGTGTGTGTGTGTGTGTGTGTGTGTGTGTGTGGTAGGTAGGTAGGTTGGTAATTAGGCAACCTGCTGACACCACAGAGAAGAGAAACTTGTCACAGGTTATGGGGTCATCAGTCACAGAATGCATTATAAAGGTTTGAGGTAATTTAAAGATTAATAAACATTGTATCCGATTTCATGAAGAAAATAATCAGCAGCTAATGCAGTGATGAGTGGATTGTTATTGTTATTTCCCTGTAGTGGTGATCACTCAAAATTATTTATTCTTCCTTTTGAAGCAGCAGTTTGCCAACATTTGCATATATTTTATTTATTGAGCAAAATATTACGATTTTTATTCAGTGCTTGGAATGTTCATGATGAATCATTTATTGATTACTTGCCAATAAGAGTTRYATATACATAATATTTMGCTATAGTTCACATACTTTACCTATTACCAACAAAGGGACACCTGCTGTTTAAGACACCAGAAAAGTTTTTTTTAAAGGGCAAGAGAGTGTGACGAGCAGTCATTTTAACAGCCATGTTATTTTAGGCCCAAGCTCTATCCCATCCCATTTTTTCACCCAGCATTTGGGACTTTTTGAGGAACTTAACATGCTGAAAAAGTCATAAATATCAGCACACAGTTTGGAATCTGCTGCCATTAGGATGCCTGAACAGCTGGGTGTGGCACAGGGCCATCACATGAGATTTTGCTGCATACTGTAGCACATACACACTTTCACATACACATGTCATGGGCTCTACTTAACATGAAGTCAGTTATTTTGGGTTGTTCGCAAAATGCACCCACTAGAATTCGATATACTCTTTCTAGGGGATTTATATGCTTCAATTGTCAATTGGCTGAACTGTTTCTTTTGACAATAGAACAGCTCAGCCAACTGTTCTTGAACAGTTTAGCCAAAACACAGGTAATAACTTCCTGAATGACATCATATTAAGTGACTTCACATTGAGTGACATCATAGTGTACAATATTTCTTTTCCAGCATCTGGGACTTTTTGTAGGTCTTAACCAGAGGTGGGCAGTAACTCTGTTACATTTACTTGAGTAACTTTTTTATGTTACTTGAGTAGATTTGTGAAGAAGAAACGCTACTCTTACCCCGTTACATTCGGCTCCACTCGACTCGTTACTTCTCTAACCATTTATTCTACACATGCAGCCGGTGGATCTAACGCTTGACTGTTTCATGAATCAGATGCAGAAACAATGATCCTATGACTCCGCTTGACCAATCAGGTGTTCAGCCGGTTTTCTATAAAATCATAAATACGCTCAGCGAGCATGCGCAAACAAAAGTTTCCACATCTTTCTCTAATTTAGTGGAATGTCGATAAATCCATGCTGCTACTAATGGGATCTTGCGATTAGTGTACAATCAAAAACGGTGACTATAGAATGCTTTTTTCATGTTTTGCGTGATTATATGTTAACTTCTCTTTCTGCCAAAACAGACACACATTTCAGCATATAAAAAAATCGGACATTACGATTGAAACAGTTACTCAGTACTTGAGCAGTCTTTTCACCAAATACTTTTTTACGCTTACTTGAGGTAGAGTGGGTGCTTCGGCCTGATCAACGTTGCTTGCAACTATATTTCTAATTGTTTTTACTTCTTTAATTTGTCCCCAGTATGTAAGAGTCTTGCTGCTATTAATTTTGATTACTGATTGTCAACATATTCAACTATCACTTAGGAAAAATGTGTGAAATGTGCAACCTAAAACGTGACTAACCCTAACCCTAACCCTAACCAATCAGAACATAACTTATAGTTTGCTAAGCACATAAAGTTAGCTAATATGCTAGTGTTGACTCACACACTCATTATAACCAGCGCCATACTGTTTTTATCTATATATTAAACCTACACTCATACTACTGTACTGTACATTCTCATTGAATGGTGYGAAATTAAACTATGTGCTGTAGACAAAATTGACTGAAGGAGCTGCCTTATTTTATGAATTTCTTTTCCATTTTCTTCATTTTTATAGATAAGTGAGAATGTGCGACTCCAAATCAGCAATTCTGTTTGAGACTTGTTAAACAATTTAGGCTTTTAGCTGCTGCGCCGAAATAAAAGAAACATGATTTTGTAGCTTGATGAAGTATGTTTCCTGTAAAAGGAACACTGTGTACATTTTCGAATGAGTGAATCGTCTTTATATACGTACATGCAAGTCATTTTAAATCAAATTTCCACAGCTATCAAGGTTACACATATACAGTACAGGAAATATGAGTTGGAGTTTGCGGTGTGTTCACAGACTCATTTCGTTTTATTTTTCCTGCTCTGTATCATTCAGCACATGAGAAAATGATAAAAAAAAAAAACCTAAATAAATTACACAACTGAATGACCTTCAACTTTCAAGTCTCCATCTTTTTTTTTTCTTGACTATCATCCTGAATGTATATTTAGCCCCGGGAGTGAGCTGTCTCTTCACTCACAGTCGGTATCTCTTATTGTCACCCGTTACACATTGCATTCCCTCAATTACTATTGGAAAGCTGAAGGCAATTGGTTTCGGGTGTATAATCTGGGAAGCGACGGCGCCTCCAGCCAGCTGCTTTTTATATTCCGGAGGCGAACAGGAGCAATTAACAGCGCTGTCGCTTTTCCCGGAGCGCTCGGGTTGGCATGGTTTTTTTTTCCCCCCTTTGTTCGCCTTTTTATGCTATTAGGCTCGGGGTAGCACCTGTCAATGGCCGTCCTCTCTCTTTTTTGCAGCCTCTCTGGAGTCCGGCGTGATTGATGACAGGTCGGGAGCGTACGGCCTCACCGCCTTTTCAATCCTTCCACGGGGAAATTGCTCATTTCTTGAAGTCCATTTCCATTTTTGCAACGAGACAAGCGCACCGAGTTTATATATTACTCCAGGCTCGGACACTGAATTGTGATGAATTGTGCCACACATTGGACAAGAAAAATATTCATTTGCAAGGACTTTATTGCTYGGCTTTTTTCCTCCCCTCCTCACTCCACTGCTCGCCRTCGTTGGCCTGTCAACGTAGCAGGTTACAGCCGAATGTAAATTTAAGCGTCCGTGACATTCTTATTCAGATAAGTGCACCGTGAACCCTTTCGCTTCATAGCTATAGAGTTAAGACTGTCAGTTTGACATTGTTCCCGGTTGCTTTCTGGATTTAAGGTGGGCAACACCTTTTTAAAACCCAAACCTTGTATCCTATCCAATGTGGCACTGACTTCAAAGGAGGCCATTTGTCATCATGCAGATTTATGCTGTCACTCAAAGACATTTATATCACTTTAAGCTCCTCGGCTGTTCCTCTCTTCTTGCCTGAAAAGACCAATGCGTCATGCTAGCACTGAATGCCCCAAATGCTGTAATTAGCGGAAAGACATGCAGGAAGGARAAAGCTGAGATTGTCTTAAATATAACATCAAACAGCAGAGTAACCCTTTATAATATATCCATGATAGGATTTTCTATGCTGACATATTTCCTTTTAAAAACAGGATGTCAATGTGATTTTGACTGATTAATGCATCAACCAGTAGCGTTTGAGAGACTGGGAGTTGTATCTCCCCCTTGTCTAATCAAAACTATCCTCACAGTAGCTCAGTACACCGTCTACATACGAAGTCATTGCATAATGGGAGTATTGTTTCATTATTATTATTATTATTATTATTATTATTATTAGTGTTCTGCAGGAGATCTCACCTCCACCCTCAGTTATCAGGACCATATCCTAAATCAGTGGTTCTTATAATCGTAAGGGTTCAGGAACCATTGTCAGAGATTTGGTGTGATTATTATTATTATTATTATTATTTTGGTACAATGCTAGAAAACAGCTACAAAACATATAGGTGAAGCAATTATATTTAGGGGTCCAAGCACCAAATTCTACTTAAATGCGATGTGTCTACTCAAAACATTTGACAATTCAGGAATAAAAAGCTCCACGTTTCCAAATAGCAATAACAGACAAATGTAAACATTATCCATACATACAATAATAACAAGCCCTGGGTTACAGCAAAACTTGAGCAGCTTTGGTATGCCAAGAAGGAAGCCTACAGAGACAGGGACTGGTAATCTGACAAAGGAGCTACTGAGAAAAGCTGAAATACCAGCTCCCTGTCAATGATACTACATCAGTGTGGAGACCATGAACCCCCCCCCATGCTGCAGGAAACCTGCCGGATGACCTGAATGAGTTTTGCTGCAGGTTTGACACCCCAACTTCACATCATCCAATGATATCACAACAGTTATTCAATCAGCAGCACATTCAGAATCCCCTCTCCCCTCCGATGGCAACAGACTAGCAAGACACCTGGACCACATGGTATATCAATGTCCTGCCTGAAGGTTTGTGTAACCCAGCTGGCTCCTGTTTTCAACCAGGTCTTCAATAGATCTCTGCAGCTGTGCATACTCGCTTCCTAGTCCCATAGAAATCATCCTTCAGTGAGGTAAATGACAACAGACCTGTTSCCCTTACATTTGAGGTTATGAAGAAATTTTGGAAGGTTGGTGCTGAATTATTTGAAGAACATAACAGACTGCTAGACCCATTGGAATTCCCCTTATGTCAGTCAGGTAAGTGGATGATGCTGTAAAGATATTGTTGCATTTCATCCCTTAAAATCTTGACTCTCCAGGAACCTGAGCATGAGTCATAGATTCTGCATTCAGTTGCATCATCTCGGACATCCTCCACACCAAGCTCACCCAACTTGCAGTTGTGGCTCACAGTTATTAGCTTTTTTTGACTGATAGGAGGCAAAATGTGAGGCTGTCCAGCACCCAATCAATTAGCATTGGTGCACTACTGTACCTCAAGGGACTCTTCTATCAAAATTCTGAAGTTTGCAAATAACAGTTGAACCATTGGTTTTATCTTTGATGGTGATGAGTCTATGGACCGAAAAGAACTGGAACAGCTGGCTCTATGGAATGGTTGAAACAGTCCGGAGCTGAACACACTAAAAAAACTGGAGATGACAGTAGACTTCAGAAGAGAGACACCCCCCACCCCCCTCCTCTGCTTCATATTTGATGTCTTCAGAAGACACCATCATGGTACTGGGAGTCATCTCCCACGACCTAAAGAGGACATCCAATGTTGACTCTATCTYATAGGAGGCCTGGAACTTCTTGCATCAGCTGAGGAAATCCAACCTGATCTACTGATCTACTGATCCAGTTTTCTTTGCTCCTYCACCACTTTCTGGTTTGGGTCAACAACAAAACAGGACAGGGACAGACTCACAAGAGACRGTCYTGACTGCAGAGAAAGTGATTGATTATTGGTGCCAACCTGCTCTCCATACTGAATTACATTTCATGGGTTAAGAATAGGGTGGAGGAGATTTATGAAGACCCCTCACACCGTGGACATAATTTATTTAACTTCTTCCCTCTGGATGATGCGGAAAAYTGTATGCAAAGACTGCTAGATTCAAGAAGGGTAGCTTTCCATCTGCTATTAACCKCATGTACAGTTAGTACTTATCCGTACAGCACAGCTCTCTCTTTAATCCAGTGCAATACAGTAATTGTAAATGCACATGCCTGTATATTTACATCTTTAGGCCCAATTAAGTTCTTTTTTTTTTTTACTTTATTCGAACACTATTTCCCAATCCCTGCTGTTACTACATACAGTATACGGTATAAGCATATTGATTGAGAGCCGTTGCACCAACGACTAATTCCTTGCATGTTGTACATACTTTCTCAATAAATCTAAATAATATCCATGAAGTAAATCCCTACTGAAGGGCCTTTTAGGATTAATTCTATAGAAAAAGATTTCTCTGTGATTTGGGGATTTACATTTAGAGAATTTGGCAGGTGCCCTTTTCTAGAGCGACTTACATTTATCTTATTATACATACGAGCAGCTGTGGTTTGAAATGCCCAACAGTGGCAGCTCGGTTATGTTGGGGTTTGAACCGATGACCTTCCAATCAGCAGTCCAAAGCAGTCCACTGGCTGCAAATCCTGCGTCTGCGGTGATGGAGAGCAGCAGGGTCATCACTCAGAGACATCTGATGCATGTGTGGTGGATTAAATTTAATCACTCATGCAGAAGCCCTGGTTATGTATGCAAACGCAAATTCTCCTTCAGCATAAGGCAACATTATGGCACCGAACCGCCTGAGCTGGTAAAACATTCTTTCACCAAGTCACACAAACTCCACCATCTTGCAAAGAATAAACTTTCAGCATTATATTCTCCAGCAAGTAATGGTTAGAAAGGAGAAGTGTGTGTGCACTAATGAATCGTGTTTACTGCTAACAAGCTGTTACTAAAGAGCACGACATGCCCCCTGGGAGTGACATAGACATTCTAGAGAGCACTTAATTAGACAAACACAAGGCTAGTTAATGATGCTTCAAATAATGCTAATATTTTCATACTGGTGTCCATAACCATTTTAATAAATTTCTGTTCTTTAAAGTTTTATAATTGTCATGGCATTTCTCTGTTTTTTTTGTTTGTTTTGTTTTTCTTTTGACATTAGACTGTTTATTCTGTACTCGTAGTTTTAAATTTTATCTGTCTGACTAGTTTCCCGTCATGCTTATTTTGCTATGCTTTTCTATAGAAGYTCAATTGTTCAATGGTTTCTTTATTTTTGGTATTGTTAGGTTGTTTGTTCTTTACCTATTTATATATACAGTGGAACCCTGGATTGCGAGTAACCTGGTTTACGAGTGTTCCACAAACCGAGCAAAGATTTTTAATACATTTTTAATTGGAAACCGAGCAAGTATTGGTTTTCGAATGCCGAGTATCATGTATCATGCATGCGACTTTTATTTTGACACTGAGCAGCAAGTGATCACAACTGAGCCAATGATTTTTCTCTCTCTGGCCCTGCGAAATTGTGGGCAATCGTCTCCCCTGCTCCCCTGGGTCTTAGTGCTCGTCCCTTACTGGTATAATCAACGTCTCCCTTTCCATTTCATCGTGTCTCATATGTGTGCGCGCACGTAATTTGACACCGACACACAATAACACACACACACATACACACACACACACACACTCTCTCGTCTGTGCGTGCGCGTAATTTGACACCGACACAAACACGGACGCACACATTCTCTCTCGGCTTCACACGCAGACACGCTTTCTTCACACAGAAAACTCAGCTCTGTCGGGATTCTTTTCAAAGGTAAAGTGCAGGTTAGTTTGTTTTATTTTTACTTTATATATTGTATTAATTATTTTTATGTATTTATTTTTTGGGGCTGTGGAACGAATAATTTGAGTTTCCATTATTTCTTATGGGAAAATTAGATTTGGTTTATGAGTGTTTTGGAATACGAGCCCGCTTCCGGAACGAATTATGCTCGTAATCCATTTATTTATATACCTTTTAGGTTTGGCTAGGTCTGTGGCATTTGGTTGTCTCAATTCAGACTTTAGCTTACACTAATGCTAATGGCCACTAGCCCTAGTTCTGTGTATTTGGTTTTGTTTTCACATACTTATCAATAGATTGATTGATTGGCCACCTGTTTAGGGTGTTCCCCACCGCATGCCCTAAGTTTTGTGGGATAGGTGCCAGGACCCGCCTCGACCCTTTACAGGATAAGCGGTATAGAAGATAGAATAGAATAGAATAGAATACAATACAATACAATACAATACAATACAATACAATACAATAGAAGAGTCTTTATTGTCATTGCAACAAGTACCATCCCTCAATGCAAAAAAAAAAAAGAACAATCTCACACACACTCTCACAAAGCATACATTCCGTTATTGCAGGATCCACAGTGATATATATATTTTGCATAATTATTATATAATTGCATCAATAATTTAATCTTATTGCACATTTTTTTACTTTTTTGTTATAGCAGCATTCAGTAGACTTATTGCAATAGGATAAAAACAATTTTTATAACTCCTGGTTCTAGTTTTTAATGTTCTATACCGTCTGCCCGACGGCAGTAGATCAAACAGTTGATTTCCCAGGTGTGAATTGTCCTTTACAACTTTATTGGCTAGTTTAAGGCAGCGGGAACTGTGTAAGTTTTCCAAGTTGATGAGAGGGCAGCCGACGATCTATGGGGTAGTTGTAATGACCCTCTGCAGTGCCGTTCTCTGCGCCGTAGTGCAGCTGCTGTACCACACACATATGCAGTTATTCAGTATACTCTCAATGGAGCATCGATAAAAAGACACCAGCAGTCTCTAGGAGATGTTGTTCTTACTGAGCAAGTGCAGACCCTGCTGGGCCTTTTTCACCATCTCGGAGGTGTTTACGCCCAAGCTCAGATCCTCCTCAACATGTACTCCCAAAAAGCGGAAGTACGGAACCCTCTCCACACAGTCCCCACTGATGAACAGTGGTGAAATGTCCATTTTTTTCCTCCTAAAATCTATGATGACCTCCTTGGTCTTAGAGGTGTTGAGGAGCAGATTATTTTCTCCACACCAGGCTGTTAGCCATTTCACCGCATTCCTGTAGGCAGGGGGCTCAAAACACAACCTTGTGGTGACCGTGCTGAGGCTGATGGCCGACGATGTATGTGGGCCCACTCGCACCCACTGACTGCGACCATACTGAAAGCTCCTTATCCGTACGCAGATGGAATATGGAAGTCCCAGGTCCACTAGTTTGTCTATCAGTTTGTGGAGGAGGATGGTATTAAACGCAGAGCTGTAATCCACAAAAAGTAGCCGCACGTTGTTTCCCTGGTGCTCCAAATGGGATGATGTTAATATGCTGTTAATATGGCGTCCTCTGTGGATCTGTTCACCTTGTATGCAAACTGGTGTGTGTCAAAATTTGGAGGGAGGAATGAAATGATGTAACTCCGTACCAGCTTTTCGAAGCACGTCATCGTCACAGGGGTGAGAGCAACTTGTAATCACTGAAACTGTTAATTTGTAATTCTTTAGGCAGGGGGATTATAGTCAAGGATTTTAGGCAGGGTGGAACAGTGGACTGAGACAAGGACTGATTGAAAATCCTGGTGAAGACTCCAGCCAGCTGGTCCACACAGTCCTACAGCACCCTTCCAGAGATGCCATCTGGTCCCGCAGCCTTTCTGGTGTTTTTGGACCGCAGGGTACGTCTCACTTCCCACTCTTCTACTGTCCATGCTTCATGAGCACACGGTGTAAGTATGGGTGCACAGGGTTGAGCTACCTCAAAACAGGCAAAGGAGTAGTTCAGCTCCTCTGCCAGCGAGGCATCACCATCAGCAACACCAACGTTGGTCTTGTAGTTGTTAAGATGCTGAATTCCCTGCCACACCTGCCTGCTGTTGTTACTGGCCAGATTTTCCTCGATTTTACTCCTGTTCATCAACTTAGCCTCTCTGATGCCTCTCTTTATGTTGGCTCGGGCTGTGCTGTAGATAGCCGTGTCGCCAGACTTGAAGGCGATGTTCCTCTCCTTCAGGGCTGCTGGACCTCCTTGTTCATCCAGGGCTTTTGGTTGGGATAGATCTGTATGCGTTTGTCCACTGTGACCGTGTCTATGAAGTCCTTAATGTAACAGAGAACACTGTCCTTGAACACCTCCAGGTCCGGATCTTCAAAGACGTCCCAATTCGTCTTGTCAAAACAGTCCTGTAGTTGCTGAGAGGCTCCAGCAGGCCATGTTGTTACAGTCTTTGTACTTATAAGAGCAGTTTTCCTGAGGGGAGCATATGCAGGGACTAAAAGTAAGCAAATGTGGTCAGACTGGCCCAAGTGTGGTAGAGGTGGTCTTGCCCTGTAGCCTAGCTTGATGTTTGAGTAGACCTTGTCCAGTGTGTTTGCTCCCCTAGTAGCACATTTTACATGCTGGTGAAATTTGGGGTGTACTGACTTTAGGTCTACCTGATTTAAGTCCCCTGCTATGATGTGTACAGCATCAGGATACATTCTCTGCCATCTGCTAATGCAACCATGTAAATCTCCWATAGCCGAGCTAATGTGGAATATAAACAGCAGTTATCATGACCACATTAAACTCTCTTGGTAAGAGAGCATTTAACAGTCACATTCTCCAGGTGTGGGGAGCAGTGGCTGTCTATAGTCTGTAGACCACTAGTACACCAGCCATTATTGACATAAACACAGAGCACCCCTCCCCCCGGGGTCCCTTGTTATGTCATGACGCTGTGTTGTGTAGCCTGCTAGCTCGATAGCAGAGTCCGGGATGAGTGGATGAAGCCAAGTCTCCGTGAGTTAGATGTAATTTGCCCAACAGGATGTACTCAAGATGAAAAGAAAAAAACACACAAAACACACAAGCATCTAGAGTAGCACTGTGCCGCTGCAACAGTGTGCGCCACCATGTTTTTTATTTTTATAAGAATGAGTTTTTATAAGATGAATGAATGTCAGCTGGCCACTGCTGGCTATGATCGAAAGGCAGCAGAACACCCAGTGCACCACAGCCTGCCACACATGGGGTCCAGAAGGCAAAGAGCCCTAACCTGACCTATACATTCCTAATGGCATCATGCCAGACACAATAGGGGGTCTTGTGGCAACATGTCCAGGGCCAGAACTACCCTAGTGGCAGAAGAGGAACCTATAAAATGCTGGGTTTAATGTTTTGTGTTTTAACTCATTACAATAAAATTTAGAGACCAATTCATTGAAAGTGAACTTGACATAAAACCTTGGGCAAGCTCTGAGACTGAAGTAAAAGCTCTTACAGGTAATACCAGGAGCAGACTTAATGTGGGTTGGGAGGCTCTAACAGCAGCTGGTCATCATCACGTGAGTGAGGGACTAAAAGAAAAGCTATCAGTAATGTATTGAGGATCCAGACCACTTAGCACTCGTAAAAACTAAAGTAGGATTGTTCAGTCTATTTTATTTTTAATTGGTAGCCAGTGAAGCAACCAAGACAGGAGTAACATATCAAAACAACACAACATGGTGTGTTAATGACAAACAGCAAAGTGTAACAGTCTCTGTTCTGAAGCTGTCAGAGAAAGTTACGGCTGTACCTTCTTGCATGAAACATCTCCATATAAAAGATATTAATATATGTTTACTGTATGTGGAGCATTCATGGTACAAGTGCCTGTAAATGAATCATTGCTATGGAAACGATGAAGTCTTAAAACGAGCGCATTAAACTAAGCCTGTAATTTGCGTCTGCTTTTATAGAAAATTAATTACCACCTTCTGACCAATCACAATCCAGAACTCGACCACAGTGTGGGAGCAAATTATTTAGTGACTTTTGATGGAGTGTAAAGCTGGAATTTTGAAAAGAGTTAAAAAATAATTCATATAATGATTAATCAATTAAAAATTGTTGTCGTTTCTAATATTTTATAAGTTGCTTATTACTTTTGATTAACTGGAAGTGTTTATTGTTGCATGAATTAAGCAGAATTTTTTTCTTTAAATACACTATTAAATTAAACACTGCAGTCAACTTTTCAGAATAGAAACAATAACTTCCATCAATATTGATCTAAAAGTATTTACACATACGAATATTCGTATTACAGCGGTGTGTCTTAAACGTATTGTAAACAAAGCGAGTAGTCAAAGCTGTAGTTTTAAAACCACCTCCACTGTGTAGACCCGAAACCCTGCTCCCCTCTCCTGTTGCAAAAATCCCAGAGACCACGGGGGTTAATTAAAATCTTAATTGCTGTTATTAAATCCATCTTGCTCTCCTCTCGTTCCCGCCCGCTCACATCGCTTTGCCGAGATTCCGTTTTTTGGCATGCGCTCTGATCCATTAACAGATGTAGATTCATTCGTCCTCCAGATGTCCGCTCTAATCGTCGCTGCAAAAAAAGTTGCACGGTTTATTCTGCAGAGACGCTCACACGTGCTCTACGCTCAGAAACTCAATTCTGCTAATCCTGATCTGGGATCGAACCAACTCTCTGAAAGCGTGTTGGAGAAGATCCAGAGTCGTCTGTCTGAATCTCCTGTTCACACGTTGCTTGTTTTAGGTGTTTATTTACTTTGTATTTACCGTAACATACATCATTAATTCAAGAGCTTATAAGGTGAGCTCTTAACAGTAGCAGATAAGTCGCTGATGTCACTTCCTGTTTCCTGTTTGTAGCCTGGAAAACGGATTGTAATTAGTGTAAGTATTCATTATAATTGTTTAATTGTGTTATTAATTATAATAGGGAATAACATATGATACGCTATGCTGCTAGAGAAAATAATCCACCACAGGATAGTGTAAGTAGAGTGGATTATTTTCCTGATAATAATTTAAATTCCTGTTTTATTTCTTTTATGCTACACCAGTTGGACAAAGGTTATTATTAATAACTGTTAAGTGTTCATTTTCTATCCATTTATTGTTACATTTATGTTATGTAGAGCATCACATACAGAGGTCTATGACCAACTACACTAAACTAAAATGACTATTGACACAACATTGGCTTGTCCTCCCAATGTGTGTGTTTGGTGTACGAGAAGCCAACCTCCACTCGAGGTGCCGCAGTCTCACTGAGAAAGAGCCAAAGCTGTAAAACTGAGTATGTAAACAGAGTTAAATTACAGCTGGACTGTGAGATGTGCTTCGTTGGCTGTTTGGTTTGTAAATTGACCGTTTCTTCATTACGACGTTGGAGCGCTGCACGCTTTCTCGTCTTCAGGGTCCCGATGGACTCCAGCTGCTGGCAGAAGAGTACTAAACACATTTTCCCTCCATAAGAGGGCTGAGCATCACGTGCAGAATCTGTCACACTTCACTTCACATTAGGTCTGGATAATTAAGCTGGCAAAAATAAGGAGGAAGTCAGGAGGAGTGTTAGAAACACACACAAACACGTGATATTCACTTAATGGCAATGCTTGGTCCCACTAGTCCACTTAAACTATTTACATTTTGTTGCATTTTTTGTTAATTAGTTGGACAAATCTGCATGTTAATGATGATTAGTGATAACCAGTGCTGGGCCAAGACATAAGTCATGTACTTTGAGTAAAAGTAGAGATTCTCTAGGGCAAATGTTACTCAAGTAAAAGCAGAGGTCCTCCATTCACATGTGTACTTGAGTCAAAGTACAAATCTCTCTCTCTCTCTCTCTCTCTCTCTCTCTCTCTCTTCCCGCTTCTGATTTATTAGTTGTGTCTCAAAAGGGCAAAAATGGAAGTCATGCAATTGCACATAATTCAAATACTGCACACACCACTGTGGTTAGGTAAGGCAGTGCAGCGCCATGCAGAAATGTAGTTAAGTTAAAAAGGTAAAGTGAAGGTAAAAAGTATTCCCTAATAAAACAACACAAGTAAAGTGMAGAAATTCCTGAAACATGTACTCAAGTACAGTAATGAAGTCCATTTGCTCACACCTCCGGTGATAATTAATGTGAGTAATGCTCGTCCCAGTAGTCATCAGGCAGCTAAACACCCTAAAAGAACAAGGAAAGTTTCGTACAAAGTTGTACACATTCAGGAATTCAATCAGAAAGGGGAAAAGAGAAGAAGAGAACCGAGTGCTCTWAAATATGCGAGGTACCTCAGGAGAAAACAAGAGGCAGGTGTGTGAGAGCAAAAGTGCGTGGTSGTAGGGATGGATGYAAGTTGTTCACACTGTCGTCATGGAAACCAAAAGCACTCGGTAACAAGTCAAGGAARGTTTAAGWGATTATTTAAACATTTGTTATTTAAATAACAAAATAAGTTTATCATAACATATACATTACTACAGAGAGAAGTTCTTTGTTCTTCACATATCCTAGCTTTCTTAAGAGACTGGTGTGAGAGCGCAAACTCAGCCGTTATACAGCGCCCCCTGGAGCACACAGGGTTAAGGGCCTTGCTCAAGGGCCCAATAGCAGGAGCTTAGCAGAGCTGGGGCTCGAACCATATGACCTTTTGATCAATAACTCAGAGCCTTTTCACACTGAGCTACCGCTGCCCTCTGTATAAGTGTAAATGACTGTTTCCTCCACGCATCCGTGCTTATAAAATGATCATTATTGGCTGTAGGGGGTTTTTACACATTCCCAAGCATTTTGCTAAAGCATGTGAAACTGTCCTGAATTGAAATTCCTGACGTCATGCTTTAAATMGCTTACAATTTCACTATGCTTTATGTTAGAAAATGTCATGTAGGCTTCACACGTTTCTTAAGTTCATAAAAATAATTATAAATAAATACTATGACAATTTCACTGAGACTTATGATGCAGTATGATGCATTGCAGTGCAAAAGAAATCCWATAAATTTAGAGGCCTTACAAAAAGTGGAAGGTGGAAGGATTTACTGCATCTTCCTCAGTGCAGGAGTTGAAACAACTTACACAGCTTTCATTTTATTAATTAAGATTTTATTACACCAACTTATACAGTGCCTGTGAATATAATCCTTACTTGTACTGTAAATAATCTATTTATTAAAAATATATATTTTAGGTCCTAAGGTCCTTTAGGTTGCATGAGCTGTTTCAAGGAAGGCTCAAGTCTAMATGACAGCAAACAGAATAAGACATTCTAGCATCTGTTGGTTAGTTTGGTCTGTCCTGAATTTTTCATTCAAATTCATAATTTCTCTTAATGTTTCTTAATATATTTAAATTAAAGAATTTACATTTTTATTTGTCTCTC
>QMIH01002207.1:40379-51013 GCA_003987875.1 Clarias batrachus
GAAAGGAAAGAAAGGACTGAAAGAAATGAATGAGGGACGGAGGAAAGATGAATGAAAGAAGACAATTAAGAAAGGAAGAAAATAATTACGGAAAGATGGAGGAAAAGATGAAGGGAAGGGGAATGGAAACAATGGGCTACAAAAGGGGACAAAACAGGAAAAGAGCTGTAAGAAAGAAAGAAAACAAAAATATCATTATTCCACGGATCTGCTTTTGTGTATATATTGTGTATTTGAGTTGTTGTTATTTATGACTACACTTTAAGAGGAGTCGTGTTACAGACGCAGCTTGGCCAAAGATTAATTGACAAATAATTTCCTTATAGTTCTGTATATAATTAAACGCAGGGTGTAGATCAGATCTTCTGTSCAGGCTTCAGGTTCCTCACACCTGTAAATAAATGGGATGGTTTGTTTGTAGTGAAGGTATTTGGTCTCAGTCGGGGTTGTTTATTCGCCTGCCAGACGCCACCTCATGTCTTATTCATTCCACAATCAGACCACTAAGTGGACGCATTATTTGAATTTTTAATGTTGATGTGGTCAATAAGGCCGGGAACTCTTCTGGCACGGGAATTAAAAAGCCTCAAGTTTGGGAAAGTTTCTGAGAAATTAGGTGAGAAAAACAGATCGCTGGAGAGAAAAGATAAGAGAAGAGCCGTAATTCTTTACATCGTTAAAGAAAGTGTTTCGTGGGGGAAAAAAACAATGAATTGTACAGAACAACCCACAATCCCTTAAATATTATATAACCTTTTTTTTTTTTTTTCATTTTAGATTGCAGAAATAAACCATGAAATAAAATCTTCCCTTAAACAATGTTAAAGTTTGCAATTTTATTTTATTTTTTTAAACATCAAAGACATGTCATTTAGCAGTCACGAGCATTTAAAGCAACGCTACACTGCCTTTAATGTCATGTCTAATGGTGCCTGTGATCATGTTCACGACATTATGTTTATGAGACGTCAAACTTTATGACTAATTAGATATCTCGCTTTGTGGTCAAACCTTCCAGTTGTATAATGTTCGCTGGAAAAGTTGGTACCGAGGGGGTCGGTGATGCTGCTTCACATCACAGCTTAAAGAATGTTACATGTATATATTATATTTTTTATTCTTTCCTGTTAACATTTATGCCTCCTTCCTTCCTTTTCGCTTTTCAAGGTCACAAAACAGGCATGTAAGCATTTCACTGCATATCACACTCTGTATGATTGTGTATGTGACAAATAAAATGTTTAATTTGAAAAAGTTTGAACACCTTGTTTAGAGTCAGGAAGCATAAACTCTACGCATCTTATTTTAATAATCTGAGCAACATGCTCCCTAACTCTGAAAACAAGGCGCTTTCCTTGCATAGGTATTAATATAATTTTTTTATGTATAAACTGTAAAAAAAAAAAGTCAAAGCTAAACAAGCATAAATTTTATTATTTTATATCTTTTTTTTATTTCATTTAATTACATGCAAATTTCCATCTTACAGGCTGGAAGGTTGTGAGTTTAAATCCCAGGACCGATCAGCGTGAGATTCTGTAGTTAAACGCGCCTCTCAGACGAACGCTGTAAAAGAGGCATAAAATAATAATTTAATTTGTTACACTGGATTTATTCTCCATCCCTTGACACACACACGTACACACAGTCATTACGGCAAGTCTCGAGATGCTCGTGATGATTCCCGGCCTGGTTTGACGTACGAGCGAAGTCCGATGTGTCTGTTTGAATCTCGTAGCTGGGAGGTCGCATCATCAAACACATTAGCGAAGCGGATCGGTAAAAACCGGTAACACACCAGCAGCTCGCCGAGTGTATAAAAAGGGCCTGTCGAAAAAAAATTAAGTGCGACCCTGAGGACATGTGGCTCCGAATCGTTTCACAAGAAGTGTTTATTGTTCTCCCACAGCTGTTGCTGGTTTTTTAATGTCTAGGGACCTTCTTGCAGAACAGACTCCGAAGTCTTCCTCCTCACCAATTACCACCAGGGTTCCCTTCAAAAAAAAACAAAAAAAAAGATGAAGATGAAGATGAAGAAGAGGGACAGAGACAAACATCCGGTGCTCGTTTAGCACGTGTCAACATGTTGCAAGAACAACTTTTTTTTTTTTGCAGACAAACTAATCTAGAACCTTGATCCCTGGACACACACGGTGTAACCTCGTGATTATCATGTCTAACATGTTCTCTCTCGGGCTTGAGCGAGGAATAATTTTAGGTGTTTAATGACCTTAACCTTAACCAAGGTGTTTTGCATAATGTGACGGTTGCCTTGGCAACAAAATCACTACACATCTATACTGTATGAAAAGAAAATTACAGAAACACKGAGTTAAATTAGGAGCCGYCGCGCGCACGGCTAAGACCGCGGACATGCGTTAAACTTCATGCTGCTTTTTAGTAGTGCAAAATGGATGGGAAGATTTTTGCAGGATTTTTTTATTTTTTTTTATTTGCAGGTTTATTATAGAGAAGCAGAATTGTGAAGCAAGATACAGGGAGCCCTTAACACAGCCGCAGTCGAGCGCACACACACACACGCGCGTGATTTAAGTCAGTGTTACATCAGCCATTTTTAATCGAGGCAGCACACAGAACTTTTTTTTTCTTTTCCTTTTTTTTTCTTTTTTTTTTTTTTTTACATAGCAGATTATTAGATCTGCTTCCCCTGATTGCCGAGCACATTACTCACTTATTAATCTCTGCTTTCTTCAAAAAATCCACATGTTCACTCAGAGCCGCTGGGGAGAATCACACTTCACATAGGCATCGTCACGTTTGCGGACGTGACTAAATGCAGATAATGACAGATAACTCAGGAATAAAACGCACAAAGTGGAGCCGTAACGGCTTTGTTCAACAGAGTTCATGTTAAACTTGTGCTTCTGAAGCCGCTCTAGTGGTCGATTACACGAGTCTCAACTCCAAATTCGAAAAAAAAAACAAACATCAAAGCATACATTTAAAGAAACGGAATTATTACCATGTATTACTAAGTTTCATCAGATGTTAAATGGTCTTTTTATATTTATAAAATATGTCAGGAATGAAAAATGAATATCATGTTTAAAATTTCTGAGTTCGCAGTTTTCCGTTTTAACCCCAGTGTCGCCATGAAGCCAAAGCAAATCAGAATGTTTTGTTGTACGRATCGGTCCACATTAGCGTTAGCATTGTGTTCACTCGCGCCATCTCATCTGCCCCGCCCCTCTGCCCCTTCCTCGGGGAGGAATGTGAGAACGTTAAAGCACCGCGTTTGACCGAGAGTCGTAACAATCCTGCGCTGGTATCTTCTGCTGCGAGTCTAAATGACTTCCTGATCAAAAGGAATAATGGGATATAAAAGGTGCAGGTTAACCACACCGCTCTAAATCATAAGTCATTTAACAGGAATCCATTACAACCTTTCTACAGCCTCAATGAACTGAACTGACATTTATTAACTGAAAAGGAAAAAAAAAAATAACCAAAGTGAAAAATGAACTGCACAATGTAACTGGCGTTTATTAAATCACAGCACTCATCACTTCAAAGAGAGGAAGTAATCTCTCATAATGATCAAAAGGAATAGATATAATAATAAAAAACRCTCGGGTTAATGACATTTTCAGCTCTCGGTGTGCTTCGCCCTTTTATGGAGTCCGATGGGCGTGGCTAAATGTAGAGGCCGGAAACATGTTTGGTCACTTATGGCTAATGAAAAGACGTCACTGCATTTTTATTTCATTGTACTTTATTTGTCTGGTGGGAACCATTTAATTTGACCTTAAAACATTTACACTCTCTAATATCACGGTTAAATTCGCTGAAATGTATCATTTTGTTTTACAGAAATTAGCTTAATGTTAACAGAATGTAATACCTGATCACCGCAGGCATAGTAATTTGCACGTGCAATCAACGTTCCCAAAGTCAGTCTAATTTATTTTACACCTTTAGGTAGAATTACATATTCATGATGCTAGACATGCAACACAGTCAAGACATGTGGTTTAATCGTGTCGTGTTAAAGACCTGTAACTCACCACAGACGGGTACGATGTGGGTGCATTAACCCGTTTTTTTTAATACTTTTTCACCCCTGGGAACTGTTATTTATGACATATGTTTTCGTTTTCATGACACAAAAAAAATTGGCAGACAAAAACTTTTGTTTATTTTTTTGTTGGCAGCATTAGAATTGCCTCTAAGAAGTACGTGTTGATGAATTAATCTGAAATGTGGTTAACTTTGGGGTTGTGTACAATATCATTTGTTAATCGTRATCGCAATATCGAGCTTGGCAACCTTTAAGAAATGTTTTTAAAAAAAAACTCACTCAGGGGGCTTGGATCCTATCCCAGGGTATGAGTGGGGTAGAGATACTGTACACTCACATGCTCATTCACACACTGTGGGCAATTTGGGAACGGCATTTCGATCAATCTGCATGTCTTTGGGAGGAAACACACCAAGCATGGGGAGAACGTGCAAACTCMGAGGTGGGAATCGAACCCGGACCCTGGAGGTGCAAAGTGCCAGTGCATAACCACTGGGCCTCCGTTCCGCCTTTTAACAAAACACATTTACAATTTTCTCAAAARTTGTTGTTCATTTGTTTTTCCATAAATAAATCAAACCACCACAAGCACCACAACTCGCTTCCCAAATCAGTTTTAACAAAACAGTATCACGATATTCACGCACACTTCCGTACTGGTCCACTTATCCATACGAGACCAATACGATGAACTCCCAGACATGAAAATTAGCTAATATAAAGAGTCCAGTTTTGGCTTATCGTTAAATATTCATAGGTAAAACGATCCTGCAGATGGCGCATTGATGCCTATAATGTCGCATTCAACAACAACAACAACAACAACAACAACCTATCAAGCTCCTCAGCGCCTGGTTGGGACCCAAACAATCCTCGGCAGCATCTGGCACCTCGGACTCTGAGAAGTCAGCCCACCCTAGACGGCGTCACTTCGCTGGCCTGGGTGCCGTGCAAATCATCACCGCAGGCCTAGTGTACTCCGCTTCTCTTAGATGCAGGAGGCACTAATGAGATAGTCTTGGGTGTATCTGTGTGTAAACACTGATTTAGAGTGAACTCTGGCAATGCCCGGTCCCATCTGGCTCAATTACAGCTGAAACCGAGAGCATCAGGGGCGTTAACCTTTATGTCTGCTTGGCCGTTGGCTAACGGCATCACGCTCTCCAGGCCAAACAGAAGATAATCAAACGTTCATAATTATTCGGCCGGCGAGGGACCGTGGTGGGGTTTCGGTCGAGCTCCAAAACATTGTAGGAGAAGAAACAGCGAAAGTCGATGCTCACTCAATATCAAACATTTGCATGTTTATGATGTAAACATTTCACAAAATCTTTGTATGTAGAGTCTGGTGGGAGATAATTAAGTGCTGAGAACATGGTACAGTATTTTACTTCAACCAAAAGGGCCTCATGAGCAACTTTCACACAGTCTGACCACCATAAAAGTCCCATGAAGACCCATTCGTCCATTATTTATACCAATTATAGTGTGTAGGGTCAAGGAGAGCCTAAAGCCTAAGGGCGCTCGAGGCACAGTACAGGGGACGCGATCACCCAGTAATCACCCTACGGGCCGTTTGGATACAGCAGTCAGCCCATACTGTATGTTTTTAGACTGTTGGGAGAAAACCAGAGTACCTGGAGGAAACCCGTCGAACACAGGGAGAACATGCAAACTCCACACAAATTAAAGGAGAGACCCTGGAGGTCTGAGCCAACACTTCTAACCTGTAAGCTGCTAAAGGTGTTTTCACATTAGGGCCGTGGGATAACACTATGCCCCGAGTCTGGTGAGAACACAATAGTTCCACACTCGGGAACCATGCTCGCTTCTGCTTGAAGAGGTGGAGGAGTGAACCAAAATCACGGTACAAATCAATTGTACCGAATGTAAAAAATACCCCAAGGCAACAGAAGTCAGGGTTACTCATGAAAGGTTGAGTTTGGTGAATACAGAGGAGTGTCCTGAGTTCCAATGTTGAACTTAAGCTTGAATATATATATATATATTTTTTAAAGAAGCAAAATAAGACTCAGTGCTGGATCAAGCCCCATTCTACGTGCTGCTGAATAATGAGCGCAGAAGCCGCGTTGTTCAATTAAAACAGAGATTAATGTGGAAATAGAACCAGGACTATTCCGGTCTGATTCTGATTCTGAATACAAAGAAACAGGAATGAATCATGTTGACCTTAACAAGGTGTCAGATTAGCAGCAGAGGAAGCCAAAGCGTCAGGACGGTTCGGACCGATGAGACGAGATGATTGCGTAGTCATTGTTCAGAGCCGGGAGAAGGATATGACCACCAGAGAGACCTGGACAAAGATCACAAAAGGCAGCCGGCCAGATCAGATCTGGAGCACTTCTGCGCTCTACGGGACGGCGTGTTGACGCAGGGATATTGAAATGTGGGCTGTAATAAAAGTGGACCAGACTGGCATTACAAATGTGAGCCTCTCTGTGGATAATGGAGTCTCTGTGTGCGGAGCCACGGATGCCTTTGTTTAGCACCAGATGAATAGTAATGGACCGTGTCTGTCACCACAACCCTAAAGCCAAATGTAAAGCTTTTTCTTTTCCCGACCAGCACGAGCTATTACAGAGCGCGGGAGTGACTGACATTTCCCTTTATATCCTGTGTGGAGGAGTGTGAATTCGCTTTTTATTACACGGAATGAAAGGATGGAGGATAGAAGTCGTCAGTCTGAAATCCATTAAGCGCCATCTTTTGTTAGAACTTTGAGCAAATTACTAATAGCGTACTAGGTAATAGACACTTATGACCTGTGTTAGTATTAACATCTTTATTTAATTGCAATCAATGTAGGAACGACTCCAGTTTTTTTTTTTTTTTTAAAGAATTAACTTTCTCCATCCATTAGTTAGGTACATTTTGTGTTTAAGTTGGTGGGAATACGGTTGGCAGACATTGAGGAACAGTTTGGAGTGAATAATGGCACGACATTAGCATAGTGTGTCGGGATGGCGCATTTTGATGACATCATCAGTCTGTTGCGTCTCTTCAGATCACATGCATGCACACGATATGAAATGCATCCTGGTACGTTTGGAATATCTGTGTGAAGCAAAACAGAATGCTGCTCAGACTTTATTCCTTTGTAAATTATTCCACCWTCAAAAGCAGCCTTCCTTTTTTGTTGTTGTTGTTGTTGTTTTCGACTCAGGCCTGTAAGACCTACAGGCCAATCAGACMTCTTGTTTATTCAAAAGCTAGCCTGTTGATGTCAAATCCGTCAAGCTGCATACATAAAGTCTTCTCTCAAACCCGACAACACTGACCCCGACCCTCCGCTTACAAAGCGGTGCATTACTGAGCGGCGCAGACCGTATAGATTTATGTGTGTGTGTGTGTGTGTGTGTGTGAGCGCTTTAAATTTTACCAAATTAAGCTGTTGTTTTCGGATTCGAAATAGGAAGTGATCAGAGTGCCAGAGCAAAGCTTAATGATAGACTTTCTGCATCAGTTAACTCAAATTGTTAAGGAGAGAAAAAAAAAAAAACATTTTAAAAAGAGAGATAAAGACATTTCGAATGCGTTTTTTTTTTTTTCACATGACCAAATATTACGGTACATTTGCACGGATACATGGACGATATTTTCACAGTCTGATTAAAAGCATTCTGATTAGAGATTCCAGCTTAATTGTTTATATGGACTCTGATCTGATAAGACGTGTGTTAGTGCTAGTGTTTAATTCTTCAAGGATTAGCGGTTTAAACGGGGCGGCTAACGTTTAACTTTCACATTCCACCCTGATCACCATGTTGCCTTTCAGGAAAACATCCCGCTTCTATCATGTGCTGTAGCAGGAAAGGCCACGTATGTGTGACATCAGTTTCAAGCGATTCTGTGGACAGCGGTTATGAGTTCGACGCTGATAAATAACGGCTAAGCGGCGGACGGACGGCTGTCCTTGAGCTGATTCGCTACAGGAAACAGGAGGACATTGAGCTCTGGACATATTAACCATCCAACTGGGAATCACCTCCACTGTTAAACCCTGTGTCTCTTTTAGAAATCAGCGCTTTAATCTGGATCATCTTTAAAATAACAGAGGAGACGTGCAAAATACATCAATCTAATGGTAAGAATGAAAGCAAAGTTTCTCTTTTCATCCCCATGGAGAGCAGATGTGAAGGAGCAAATACTGATGTTACACTCGCTATGTTTGCAAGGACACAACTATTAAATTAATAATGTGAATAATGGCCCGAACATAATAAAACAGCATCACATTTATGTATTTCCAGTGAGAATGGGTGGTAAAAAAAAAAAAAAAAAAAAAATTGATAAATGAATTCCATAGGTAAATATTAATAGGTAAAGATCTTTTGTTGGAATGAATATTACCTTTCTGCCCAGGTGGCGGCGTAACATCCGAGACAAGATTGAGACTACAATGTGCTACCAAGCATGACCACAAGGTGGCGCATTCTCTTGCGGAAACACTGGATTACAGTGGAAGTATTTGCTTCCAACCGGGTTTTTTGGTTTTGCACCAGCAGGTCTCGCTTGCTCTGAACTTGGTTTTGTTCCAGTGTGACGAGTTGGTGTACGGTACCAAACTTGATACTTGATATCTGTTCATGTATGAATGTTAACTCGGAAACACCTCTACTGACTTTGGAATCAGTTCCTATTGGGGAATAAATCTGCGCTGTGAATTTCTCCCCACATCTCCGTACGGATTTACGTAACTAATAAGGCTAATTTACTGTAGGTGTTGGTGCTCACAGTGTTCGACAAAATCCCTGAGAACAAACAACCCACTCTCACCAGTGATAACCTTCATCCTGGCTGAGGAAGGAGCTCTGATTGGCTCACATTTCATATATAATAAATCATCTAACCAATGCCAGATGAGGCCGATTTCCCAAAGGCACAAAAAGGATTTATTAGGAAACATGGAAAGCCTTAAAGTTGAAGAAAAATCTTCTTCTTCTTCTTTTTCCTCCATCAGGAAGGGGATCCGGCATAAACCTGTGCCAAGTCGTCTGTGGATTGGACGATCTGTTGTGGCGACCCCTTGACACAAGCAGCCAATAGAAAATTGTTGTTCTTTCTTCTGTTCTATGTGACATTCTGATTAAACGTCTCCTCTGTTATTTTAAAGATGATCCAGATTAACGCGCTGATTTCTAAAAGAGACACAGGGTTTAACAGTGGAGGTGATTCCCAGYYGGATGGTTAATATGTCCAGAGCTCAATGTCCTCCTGTTTCCTGTAGCGAATCAGCTCAAGGACAGCCGTCCGTCCGCCGCTTAGCCGTTATTTATCAGCGTCGAACTCATAACCGCTGTCCACAGAATCGCTTGAAACTGATGTCACACATACGTGGCCTTTCCTGCTACAGCACATGAYAGAAGCGGGATGTTTTCCTGAAAGGCAACATGGTGATCAGGGTGGAATGTGAAAGTTAAACGTTAGCCSCCCCGTTTAAACCGCTAATTCTTGAAGAATTAAACACTAGCACTAAYCAGGTCACATCAGTCCTACAGCATATGGAGYAATGTTCATGTTCTCTCGCTTTAGAGCTCGATGTTTCTCGCTTCAGGCTGAGCGCAGGAGTCGTGTAGGTTAAATGACTGCAAATGCAGGAGTCTTAATTATCTTCCTCCGCTCTCGTCTTCGTGATTATTAGCACATAAAATGCAAAACTCTGCAATCCCGCTTCCGTCTCTCGTCATCTCTGCTCGTGCTGTTTAAATAATTCAGAGCACTCACCTTGTTTACGGTTGTGTTTCTACACGTTGTCACGTCGATTTGTGACCTTTTCGTCACAAATATTCTCTAAACGTTGTCTTTATTCCACAYGATCCATCACTCCTCTTAATTTTTAATGAATCCTGTCGTCTTCTTTTTTATTTTATTTTGGTTTCTGCACCGAGTCGCAGCCTGTCGGTCATCGTTCATCAACTCCTCCTGATGTTCAGCTTAAAGAAACCCGTCACGCAGGTGAGATTCTCACTCACACTGTGAATATTTTAATATTTTGTTTTTGGTGTTCTTCAGCAAGSCGAGTGACACTTATGGAGTCATTTTGTGTTGTTTTGTTTGTTTTTAGGTCGTCTTTATTGCAYTTTATTATTTAAATATCCATATTCTCTTTACTGATATAACATACTGTATATAATGGTGTAACATTTATGCCAATKAATAATGTGACATAATAATGTGTTTCATGTAGTTATAATAATTTCAATGCCACTACAGMGAACTGTCCATAATAAAACGTTTTGTGCTCTATTCCTAATAAAAGAAACACGTGCAATGCACAATACAGTGTACAGGTTCATATTATACAATAAGTTTAAAAAGTTTTCTGTCATTAATATTACATTTTATTATAATCACCCAAATGTGTCCGGTTCCTCTCAAGAATTCTTCCTTCTGCCATCTCAGGGAGTTTTTCCCTCAGCACCGTCGCCCTCGGCTCGTTCATCAGGGACCATCTGATCATTCTGATTCACACACATTTTCTCACACTCATGAATCATCCTCATTTCCATCAGTTTCTTTTCATTCTGTAAAGCTGCTTTGCGACAATGATATTGTTAAAAGCACTATATAAATA
>QMIH01002208.1:0-11349 GCA_003987875.1 Clarias batrachus
GGATGATGGTAAACAGACATTTATTATTCTTGAGACAAATTATTAAATAGATTGAGGTCTGGGTTTGGCAGTAGGCTTATGATTGTGAAAGAAGGCAAACCCATGCCAGGATTTTGAGCCCACTTGATTTGGCTCCATTCATCCTGCCCTCAACTCCCAGTCTAGACTGCAAAAGAATCCGATATCTCCTGTGTCAGGGGCACTTCAGCAAAAGTCATTATGACATATGATGAATGCAGAAGACTGCTACAGCATGATATGTATAAAATCTCTTAYTTACATAAGAGACAAAGAGAGCACTTCACTTACAAGTATATGCAAGCACAAAGTACTAAAACACATGCAGTTCCTTTCCACTCACTTGTTAGACATCTTGAATATAATGCAGTATGTAAGGCATGAGAAGTTCTTAGAAACATCCATAAACAAAGCAAAATAAATTGTTCCATGATATTTAGCATTGATATTAAATTGGTACGTATCAAAATTAATGAGTACAAAACGTGTATTTAGATTACAAAAACTGTGCTCTACTTATATACTATATACTATATACTATACTTATAGTATAGTATAGTATAGTATAGTATAGTGTAGTATAGTATAGTATAGTGTAGTATAGTATAGTATAGTGTACAAGTATAGTTGCATGACCTTATTTTGACTGAGCATGAGAGAAAGATTGCATTACTTTAAACTGACATGAAGTGTGGTCATGTTTTGTTGTTGTTGTTGTTGTTGTTGTTGTTGATAAAGCAATCTTTGGAATGACTTCTAAAAGAAGGATAAAGATAGAAGTTTAATTAACCACAAAAAAGTGTTTACACAGTGACATCTTCTGTTGGATACACTACATGCCATATGTATTGAAGTAACAGAGAACATTCCACCTTCAGAAAAGGAAAAAGAAGAAGGTCCCCTTTTTATGTTCAGAGAAAATTTGAGATCCTAATACCGTGTTTCAATTGTATGTTGAAAAGATGTGAAATGTAATCTTTCTGTGAATAAACCAGCCCTGCAGCATGTTACAGAGTACCGAACTGTCTGTGCTTAAACATAAAAATATATAATGTGTGTACAGTATACACACATTACATAAAAATATATACATAACATAAATATCWCATTGAGCAAATAAGTTATTAGAAGCTTTTTTAAAAATATATTATTAYATCCGACACATAACTGTTTATAACATCATTTTTATTTTGCTTACAGTATGATGTAGGTTACATTTCAGGCACATACCTAAGTAATGTAAAAGTTTCAATAAATTCTGTTCAGTGGTCGATTTAAGACATGCCCACAGTTTGGCACATAAGCAGTAGCCTTGTCAAAACTTGCATTTTCTTATCTGGCATCATCTGGCTGCTGATCATAATTTCACCTATATTTTTATTTAATTCATGGAGCAGGTTCAATTTCAGGTAAATACCAAAGTACTGTCGAAGTAGTTTTTTTTAAACAAACAAATAAATAAATAAATAACTGTTGTATGATTCTCTGACAAAATATGGCTGGACAGACACGTAGACAAACATACAATTTTCCATTCAATGTATAAAGAGTAAAGATATCATTGAAAGAGTGAGTTCTGAAAATGTGAACAAAACCTTTTTYGATTTATATAGATAACTTAGAATTAAAAACAAATGCACAATATTGTTTCTATTTTAGAATGCAAATAGATTTTATTATTTTTTTTAGCCAGAGGTATGGAGAGCCGCAACACAAAATGTTTTAATGATAAGAGCCCTGATGCAGGGCTTTAGAGGGGGTCAATGAAATAAGAGTTGGTGAGAGTGCTTGTGATATGCACGGGAAGACCTTCCCGTATGGAGATGGTGTGAGATTATTAATTAGGAAACTTAAAAATAAACAAAAGAAACCTGAAAACAACAATAAACAAAGCTCCACCCTCTATGTGAGAACGGACGGGACTCTGGAAAATAAAACAAAAACCATATCCTCTCGGGCCCTTTGCCCTTACTGAGGATTTATAGGAGAGGGAGAGAGTTTCTTAGTTTGTGCTTTGCACTAAGAACTTAAACTAAGAGCGCTCTCTCACTTTCTCTCTCTCTCTCTCGCTGGCGTCTTAGGGAGTGTTAGGTTTTAAATGAAGAAGTAGTGTGTCCGAGCTAAGTTTTAAGCTAAGAGAAGAAGAGTTATTGTTTGTTGTGTCCGCTGCACCTTGATACCTTACACGTAGGCATGATGTCTGAAGACCTCTAGTTTATTCTTAGCAAGGAGAGCACATTTAAATGGTGCTACGTCCTGAACCAGTCATTCACATGTCAGTGATAGAGARAGCCGGAGACAGACAGGAGAGAGGAAATACATTTGCATTCTCCTGATTAAACAAAAGGGTTCTAGCAGACAAGAGCCATTTGGATGTATATTCGTCTGGGTACAGGATATAGAAGGTGTTACCACAGAAGGCATAAGGAAGCACAGTGAGGGGTCTCTTCTCAGGGCACAGGAATCTGAACTGATTATATTACAATGTCTTACAATATTATAAAACCTTACAGGGAGGCAGAGGCTGGGTCTTTTCCTCTGTCTCTCCACTTTCTGCGCACTTATCTTTCTATTTCTTTCTGTCTTTTCTTTTTCTTTGCTTTGGCCCTGATACCTTACTGGTTCTACCTAAATTATCACATGAGGTGCYGAGGTATCAGGACCCTTATATAAACAYGTCGCCAGGTGCGGCTCGTTCAGGCAGATTGCCTGACTGCGTCGTTGCCTGGCAACCGCGTGTATGAATGGCCGCGCCTTCGGCTGTTCAGAAGTCCGGATGGTAATTTAATCGAAATAAAAATTATAACATCTTATTACAACATTTTAGTACTACTGAGAGACTCATCTATTGTTCCTTATTAAAAATAAAAAAAGAATAGATAAATAAATAAATAAATAAATAAATAAATAAAAATACAGATTGTTGTGTTACTGAGCAACAAAAAGTGCAAAAGACAGTGCACTTTGAAAAAGGTACAGCTTTAACTTTGCATTTTACAAAGCACTAAGCATGGAGACTCTTTTCAAAATCAGAAAGAATCAGTATCCATTCATTCATAATCTATAACGCTTGTCCTGTATAAGGTCACTCTGGGCCCTGAGTCTATGCTAGGGAACAGGCGGCACAAGATGGGGAAAACCCTGAATTGGGTGCCAACTTATTTGCCCAGATTTACACTTACTGTTTAAGATATAATCAKATTATTTTAAATCAGAAGGCACTAAATACATTATAGAAAGTTAATCTATACCTTCCTCCCAAACAGAATTAAGAATTCCACCAAACTGTCAAATAAATATCTTATGAAACTGTTCCACCCCAGCTGAACATGCATTGATTTGAATAATTCAGCTGAGACTGTTTTTTTTTTTTTTGCTTTGCTTCTTTCTAAACTCGCATCACAAAGAAATCGTGTTTCTCTTGGAATAATTGCTAAGCAATTATATATTTTTATTGTTATATTTATCAGAACTTCAGAAGGTTCAAAGTACCACTTTAAAAACACGAGCAGCAGGTCACCAGCATCCCTGTAGGATTTAGATATTAAAAAAGAAAATGATATTTGACACACACCACACTTCTTCCACTTGCTCATGACAGTAATAATCAACCACCACTTTTATATATGTCATGTAGATGACAGCTTCTCACTGTAAAATCTGACATTTTGACCAGTTTGATCTGGAGCTCCCACAATGCACTAAGGAAAAGCATTAGTAACTGCAGTGTTAAATTTTACATGTTATAAATTGTTCATTGTACTTTTAACAACTGCACATACTGTATGAAATACACCAATTATGAAATGTGGGTAAAATTATCCAGTTGCATATCATAACATAATTTTTTTGTGTAGCTAATTAGATCAGCATGATGGGTTTTGTCTTAAAACAACTCCATCATGTTAAAATTAACTCATCCCACTTCAATACTGTTATTTCAGCATTGAAAATATTAAGTAATCTYAGTAAATTTATTCAATTTAACATCACTTTTACTCAACATTTGATTTGAGCGCATTCTGTAACACTGGGCTCTCACTGGGATTTGGAACATATGAGACAAACTGGTTTGAAAATTCCCACTTGAAGAGTAAACATAAATTGATTTGTCCATTCATGCCTGAAGGTTCAGTTTTCAACCTAAAATATTACTGATTACACTAAAGCTTTAAGCTTTAAACTCTTTCTACAAACTCTTTTTCTGTCACCGATGGCTACTAACACTAGTACAGACATAAGTTGCTTTGTGGAACTGTTTGTGCATGCTAGGAGTACTACTACTTAAATCTGTATCTGTTTAACAATCTAAATATTATTATACTAAYGTTAGCACTTGTCATTAATGGGTAAAGAGTATAAGCTAAAAATAAGCTCATCAGCTTTAATGTAATCAGTGATATTATTTTAGGTTGAACCCCTCATACATGTCTGTCTTTCTGTACGGCAAAATTCTCAGCCTAACTTAATAAAAAGAAATAAAAATTTTATAAGGTTTAGTATCTTACGCCTTGTTTCCACAAAGTTGAACTTCTTTCATCGTCAGCTAGATAGATTCCATTTTCAGTCATTGGAGAGTGAATCATGGATGAGAAATTTAAAAAGTAGATGGTACAGTATAAAGATATTAAGGTTTGTCTTACAATGACTAAAGCATGTTAAAATTCACTTATACCACTTCATTTACACAGATTATTTAATCAGTTTATCTAAGCATGCATTATCATTATAAGACTCAATGTCATTTTCTCAAGAATTAGGGCATTTTTACTTCACTGTTTCTTTTYTATCTGGGTTGTGCTTTTTATATAACTGCCAATAATGTTCAGATTAAAATTCTTGAGCAAAAAAATCAACAGATAATTTTTATTTGTTTAGCATTTTAAATTGATGTCACGGAGTTCTGTATGTAAATGGAAATCTTTTTGCTCCTTAGATAAGTAGCTCTAGTCTACCGACATAAAGGTCATGTGTTCAAGCTACTGCTTGATATAGTATGTTGAGGGGGAAAAAAGAACATTTCACGACACTATTAAATGTTATTGCTTCTTCCACATGTTAAAGGAAAAAAATATATTTCATAATAACAATTTCTGTAATAAAACTGGATGAAGAATTAAATGTAAAAAACTGTTGACAGAATATTGCAATAATTAAATATAGATTGATATTTCTGTAAAGCTGAAGCTGCTTTGTGACAATATACTTTGTTAAAAGACTATAGCATATAGAATTGAATAGCAAATCTTACCATAAAATGGGCAGAGTCTTCTTACTTTCCTTGCTTTTACTGAAAATAACCCTTAGTTGTAGAAATGCCAGCGTTAACATTATGGTGTGTGAATTCTGACTCTGACAGTTCCTCAAGATCAGCTACATCACAACAGTTCATAATTGGCCTCAATCACAGAAATGCAGGCCTTTAAAAATAAATAAATAAATAAATAAATAAACCAGGTCACTATAAAGAATGAATAAATGAATGCTGTACATTACTCCGATAAAAGCTGAAGACTTTATTGTAGTGTAGCACATCAACGTTGTGCTACACTACAACGTTACTGTAGCACATCAACGTTCATTGAATATACAGAGCTTTCATTTGATACCAAACATCATGTCTTGCATACCCATTCATACCTTTATCTGTAGCAAGGGCTGTACAGGTTGATTACACTCCTTAAGTTTATAGTAAACATGTTGAACACAACACAAAGACATCATACATTCTACATGTACACACACAYATAATTTTATATCTGCCMTAGTGGCATACTTTAACTGATTAACATAGTATGTGTCCCTAAAGCTTTGTATGTTCTCTGTTCTGGGGCCCAGAGGAAACRCATTCCTGGGGTCAGCAACTGCCAGTGGGTTGTGAAACTTTCCTATTCAAGGCACCATTTTGAGTGGAGATGTGAGATGCTTTTCTCTGGTTCAAGGAAGTTGTTTGTGCAGATCTGCTCCATCTGAGTTGGGAAAGAGTAACCGTTTCTCTATTTATTTGCTGATGTCGCGAACTGTCTCTTCCTCTTCCAGCGGCCCTCTTTGAGGTGGCCTGCCAGTCCCTACAGTGTGTACCACATCCCATCTTTCCATCCATCCATCTAGGAACCTATGTAGTCCAGCTAGGGACTATGGAAGCCAAATGTGATTACTATGGTATTTAAGACCATTTTGCGACCGTAGTAGTACATCCGGTCAACATTCACACACTACAGGAAACTTAGGAATGCAATTTGGCTCCTTCACACAGACTCAGATGCAGGAATCAAACCAATGGCGGCTGGTGCAATTTTTTTTTGGAGTGTGCGCAAACAAAATTAAAATTAAACTTTTAATACTCGCCTGTAAATAGCCATTTATCAGGTGATTGCGCATCATTACTACTAGTATAAAATAAAGGCATGACTTACATCGCATCCAGTCAGCAGCTCCGCTTGCCATACGTGCTGGAAGACTCATTGAGAATGGTCCAATCACATGAGCCCAAATATTTGAAAACAATATTGATTCGCTAAGAACAAAAGTGGGAGGATTCGGGGCGCACAGTGTTGCGCCCGAAGGATGATTTGACAAAATCCAATCAGAGCTCAGCCTTGTCACATGCTTTTCAAAAATTCACATGCTTACATAGACACTCGTTTATCGCGTACACAAACACAGACGATATTGATACTCTTTGTAATTGTTCCTCCTTTGATATTGCAAATAAATTATATTAAGAAATAATAAACCTGGACCCTGGACCCTGGAGGTGRAAGGCGACAGTGCTAACCACTAAGCCACCATACCATACCTGCTTTAGCATATTCAAAAGTAATCAATAAATAGGTGCCATTTTACAATATCCAACCAGTACATGATTAATGTTCACATAAAGTTGTAGAATCCCACTGCCATAATCCTCAGTACAGCTCATTTTCCCCTCACAGTTACCTGATCACTTACCACACTAAGCTTTTATCAATCACACCGCTCTCTTTAAACAACCCTGATCCTCAGCGTTTCTTTGTGAGGTTTCATTTTAGCAGTGTGTGTTTTGTTATCTGCCTTTTCTGATTAGTGTTTGATCAGAGCTTGCTCTGTGTTTACAGAGTTAGTCTTGTTTAGTTTCTGTCTCTCTGTTGATCTCCTGACCATGTCCCTGCTTCACACTTTAGAATAGTGCTCAGCTCTCCTGTTTGTTTGCTAGCTTGGTGTCCAAAAAACGATTCCTAGACATTTCTGAAAATGTAACTGTGAAGAACCTGCAGTCTTGTAAAGGATGAATGTACTGTATATTTATATTAGATATGAATTATGAAAAGGAAAAAAAAAACAAATTTACATAACTCTAATATTCAAACAGGTGAATATTATTAAAGGGGATCTTGGAAAACAAACCAGAAAAAAAAAAGTTTAAGCATTCCAACTCTAGTGCACTTTTCCAGTGATTCCACTTTTCTAATGATAAGAAAAACATTTGCACATAACCGAGTATGTTTGTTCTCCAAGACAACCATTACTGAGACTTAATAAACTCATCCACCCACTCTAGTGTAAGCGGACCAATACACATCACGTCCTGACAGACATTGTAATTACTCCGAACAAGAAAGCGTGCACGAGCTGCAGCACAACTTCTGACTGACATCCCACCTTTCGTCCTCCTGAAGTACAAGTGCTTAATTAAAGTGACGCAACTCGGGTGGCCTGAGTCATCCAGACAGTCAGCTTTTCTTTTTTCTTTTCTGCCTTCAGATCGCAGTGTTATTTGCTGCATTGCTTTAAGGTTGACCACACAAAGTCCTTGTCAGACATCTATCTGACAGTGTCTATATAGGCAGACAGGAATGGAAGGGAAAATTGTCCTCCCAATCCCTAAACCATTACTGTCAACTCTTTGTAATTGTTCCTCCTTTGGTTCTAAGTGGCGTCAAGCAGAAACTCAATATGCTGTCTTGTTCAGCTTGAGGAGGGTGCTATAGAGGCCTTGAATGAGCTTCTTTTTCAAAGTAAGCAGACCATAGCCTAAAACGATCAAAACAGCACTTGACATGAACCTCAGATGGGTCAAATCAACCAAAGAGACTGAATAAATGCATGGGGAAGGATGATGCAAATACTGTGATTTGCTGGTATGGATTGTCTCTGCTTGTTGCCTTACAGCAGGATTGTGAAGTGGCAGAATTCAGCATGGACATGGACCCAGCAAAATATTCCAGCAGATAGAAATAACTACTTGACAAAAACTGTAGCAGAACTGATCATTAGTGACCTAGCCCGGATAATTAAAATGCCCTATCATCAGGAGATTGCAAATTTGAATCGCGACAATGGCATTGACATCATGGCCTGGTTACAAGAAAGCAAAATTGGTTGTGCTGTCTGGATGAGAGGGATGGCATACTCTCTTTCTCCTGTCAGTCATAGCAACAACAACCACATGAGGATGAATAGCACTTTCCTGTGATACAGAATGAACAGAAGTTCAAAAAGTTGGTGTTTGGCTGCCTTTACATTACCTTGCAAAGGTATTAATACCCTCTGAAATGTTTTCCACATTTTGTCACATTGCATTCACATATATGTAAATAATTTATCTTAAACACCAACACGAATGGACAGAATTGTAAAGTGGAAGGAAAATTATATATATATATATATATATATATGTTTTTTTGTTTTTTGTTTTTTTTTACAGGTATGGCCCTTTATTCGGATACCCCTAACTAAAATCCAGGGGAACCAATTGCCCTCAGAAGTCAGCTAATTAGTAAATCTAGTCTACCTGTGTGCAATTTAATCTCAGTATAAATACAGCTATTCTGTGAACCCCATAGAGGTATGTTAGAGGACATTAGGGAACAAACATTGTTCTGCAAAGTATTGACTCAGGGGGGGGCATACACTTAGATATTATTTTCAATTATGTTAGTGGCAAATGTCTTTTTTTTCACATCAAGATTTTTGAACAAATTCAACTGTTAGGCAACATATTTAGTAAGCATACAATGTAATGTTTTCATTTCACATTGGCCTAAGCTGCATAAGCTATTTGTTTCTGTATTGCTTTTTGCACCAAAAAAATTCATTCAGTTTGACAAAAATTATATAGATTATATTCAACTGCTAGAAACATTCATACTTGATTTTGCTCTGGTCTCATCAGGTCTGGCAGTTTAGCACAAAGCCATTTATTTACAGTCCTCTACATGAAGGAGTGTAAATATTCCTCATGAGAAGAAGCTGTCAACCGAGCTTAGCTCTTCATCAAAAACAACCCTAGCTTGTCAAGGACTAATGTGGAGGTGTATATCAAGGCAACACCATCACCGTTTGTGAGACATGATGCTTCCCAGGGGAGAACTGAAAGATGCTCTATGGCAAAACATGCTATGATGTGCTAATAAATTAAAACTACACATGTTCCACTGAAGGTCACAGTTATTTTTTGTTCAGTCTTAAACTAAAGTCCAAAGCATTTTTAATACCTTGTATGGTATCAACATATAGTCATTGCAAATTGTGTCTGGAACCAGGTAAAGGAAAGAGTACATACTAAATTTTCCTAATTAGATATTTAAGGATGGCTGGTTAGTTGAATGGGTAGTTGGTTGATTGGGATGATATGATTCTTTGTTGGTTGGTTGGTTAATAGGTTGTTTGACTGGGTGGTTGGCTGGTTAAGTGGATGATTGTTTGATTGGATAGATAATGGTTAGTGATATGTAGGTTTCTTGATTGGTTGGTTAATGTATTAAATGAATGGGTAGGACGTTGGTTGGATTCTTGGTTGTTTTATTGGTTGAATACGTGACGTGATATGGTAATTGATGGTTACTATACCATACAGGATGGTAGGTGATGGTTGATAGATTTGTTGGGTGTGGTTGGTAGATTAGATTGATAGGTTGTAGAGTGTTTGAGTGAATAAGTGGTTGTTTGGTTGATTACAGAATGCAGCAGAATTTCCTTCTTTTTTATTGTAATTGTAGTTGTTTTGCAGAGAACAGGGGGTATTCCAGAAAGCTGGGTTAACTTACCATTTGGTAAAACTTAACCTCAGGGTTGATTTATTCCCAACCCGCATACCATGAGTATGTCGGTTCCAGAACCCCTGAGAAGAGTAAGTTTAATCAACCTACTACTGGTTACCCAGAGTTAATGCGCGTACACGGTGCATACATAAAGACATTTTCAATGGATCGCCGATTTCACGAGTCAAAATGGAAAATCAAAGTGAAAAAAGCGAGCGGCATACTTCACAGAGGCGGAGTTGGAGGTTTAAATGCACCATATGAAGGATTTAAGCCAATAATAATGAAAAAAGCAACACGGCTGCATCGGCTAAAGAGAGAGAGTTGGTTTGGAAAAAATAAAGGACAGAGTAAATGTGTGAGAGTATTAAATAGCACATTTGACATCGCTTCCCTTTTATTATACACTGTAAACCCTAATGTTCAAAGTAATTAAACACATTGAGTACCGTTAACGTAAATAATTGCAATTAGGTCAAATTAATAGACATTTTTGAGTATTCAGAACATTTTGATATTTTAAGTAATCGTGAGTACATAAGTAACAGTAACTGTCACCTTAAAATTCCACCTTCTTAAACTCTACAGCGCTCTGGTGACTCAGTGGTGAGTGTTTCACCTGCCGTGTGAAAGACCCGGGTTCGATTCCCCACAACTGCTACAATAATTTTAAAAAAAATTATATAGTTTACTTAAAATTGGAAACATAATTACTTAAAAAATTGATGTAACTGATTACCTCAAGTTTTTTTGAGTTTTGACAACTTAATCGGGTTTACGGTGTGTGTAAAAAAGTGTTTAAGTGCTATGTACACTGTAATAAGTTACATCAATTTTTTAAGTGATGATGTTTCCAATGTTAAGTAAACAGAACTGTAAATTTTTGAGTTTGTTGAACTTGTTGCAAATCAATTAAATTGCTGGTGCTTTAACCACATCAGACAAGCCAGCACGGGGATCGAACCCGGGCCRTTCACATGGCAGGCGAAACACTTACCACTGAGCYACCAGCGCTCTATAGAGTTTTACTTGGTGGAACTTTAAGRTGACGGTTACTGTTACTTACGTGCTGACGATTAATTAAAATATCAAAAAGTTCTGAATACTCAAAAAGGTCTATTAATTTGAACTAATTGCAATTATTTAAGTTAACAGTACTCAGTGTGTGTAATTAATTTAAGCATTAGCAATATGCGGTTTCAAGAGATGTGTTAAGTAAATTAACGATTTCCTTGAAAACCGATAACTCTTACAAATAATCATTAGGAAATTAAAAGACATCAATACGCGGTCTTTTAACTCTCTCCCG